>OMNV01029236.1:29335-91895 GCA_900303265.1 Brotula barbata | reverse complement strand
AGAGTCTGAGGATGACGAGCCATTATGTGACAGGGTGATAAGTTTAAATTCGCTGTGTTATGTTGTAGAACCATGAATGAGAGATTTAAGAGTAATCGGTTAATCGGTTTATCAATCAGCAGAAAAGGGATGAGAGTGGAATGATTGTTAAGATGAGTCATTTATCCTCTTAAACCCCGGAAATTAAATGTTTTTACATGTAATTTAAATTGATGAATTGAATAACTTCAGTCATCAACTTGATGGTGCTTTAAGTCAAACTCATTTAAAAGAATTTAAATGCTCATAATAGAATGGTAACCTTTATGAAAGAAATCCTACAATTTCTGGAAAAGTTGTGAAAGTAAAAGACGATCCGAAAACCTGAACCTGATATAATTCTGATTCTGTTTGTTGGTATCTGAAAACTTTGAGCAGCGAACTACAAAATAAAATGAATCTCTAGTGTGTAAAAAATGGACTCGCTGATGCTGAGGTCAATGTGTAAGAGGTTGCAAAGTGAAACAACCAAACTTTTACCATTTCCTGCTTTTCAAAGTACTCTACCATTCTCATTTTTTTCTTTTATATTCTTTAGGCATGTAATATGACAAAATAAGCAACTCAAATAACTTAATTCTGGCTACTTGCGATGACCATCTGTCCACATTTTAGATGTTTTCTAGAAGAACCAGCCTGTCAAAGTAATCATAATGAAAATGGGCTTAATTGCACTGAACTGCTGGCATTATTGGACATGTTCCGGATCATTAGCTCACACTGATTCATTTGTGGCTCATGGGAAGTAGTGTTGTGAGTTTTTTACTTGCGAGCAGAAGAGGATGCACTATGAAAGCGCTCGCTTGGTCATCTTGTTTCAACAGTGACTAACCGCGTTTAGAGTAGGTACAAAGCTGCCAGGAAAGGAGCATGCTGAAACGTGGAGGTAAAAGTAGCTATAACCCTTACTCTACCGGTCGAAGAGTTAAGAAAGCTGAGTCTAAAGGCAAGGACTGCCTGGACATACTGCCCAACAAACACCACATATGGCTTAAGCAGGTATGTTTGTTTACACACACCATATCTCTCATAACTAACGCAATGACAGATACAGTATGCAGGGCTGCGATTGTGTTCTTTGTGCCTCCTCAGCTTTGATGGAGTACCGTAGTTGTACTTGTCAGGTTTATACCAAAAACTTCAAGGCTCTACACAGACAGATGAGATGCACAGTAGAAGCAGGAGAGGCTACACTCGGCCAATAGTTCAGTCAAACTCTCTGACTGCATCTCTGCTTATTGTTTTGTGGGCAGATGAGAAGCTCATCCCGCCTTCTGAAATGTCACTGTTGTTATTCCAAACAGTTGTTGGCATTTCAATGTTTCGCGACCGCGCTTAGTTCACCACACCCTGCAACAGCTTGGAGTCAGGAAGTGTTGCATAACCCAACACAGGATCTTGTGAAAGTCTTCATTTGTGTGTTTACCAACAGCTGTGGATGCTGTTGGTAAGGTCCTCAATTGGCTCGGCCAGAAAGTAGTCACGATACAGTCATCTAGAACTGGGACAATATGGCCAAAATATCTTCTTTTCACAATATTGACAGTTTGATATTGATGGTATTTTTCTGGGGTTTTTTTTCAAAAGAAATAATATGAGAAATGAAAATTTGTTGAAAATTATTTTCATTCTGGATTCGGAATTTGAACTCGCGGCTATGAAGAATATTTTGAACTGAAGTGATGCTTAAGCATTTTAACCCAACTGGCTGCTGAGACATGGACAGCCAGAAAAAAAGAAAAACAGCCACGCCGAGCTGCCTCCCCTCCTACTGCCTATTTAGTCGGATAACTGACAAGGCTGAGTTTTACGCCAAAGTCAGCGTTATACAAGACAAGATAGACTGAGACACAAATAGATAGATTGTTAGGTAACGCTAGCATTACTGGCTAGCTCAGTCCATTTAAATTGCAAGCGAGCAAGCTAACCAATACTTTCAACGGTCCAAAAACTGCAAGATGACCAGCAATAACATGACCAAGATGACAGCAATTATGGCAAAAGTGTAAAAAGAACACACAAGTACAAAAGATTTGTTTGACAATAACTTAGATAACTTTTATTTAAGATCTGTCCCATTGCATTGTGGGATATCCTTATTCTATGTAACACCTGACCCTGTCTTCAGCATTGTATGAATGATTTTTTTATGCTCAAGCCCAATTAATCATTTAACTGTTCAAATAACTATGAAAATAGGCGAATATCAAAATTTTAGACCTAATTGTTAAAAATTTGTACTTTCTTAAATATACTGCCAAAATATACAGAAGAGAAAGAGAAAACAAGGTATTATTAAAAATTCTGCACCAGATTTCCCAATTTTTGGTAGTAACATAAATGTTAAACCGTGAGAAACATTAGGTTTTAAAGAACTGAAATATAGAATTTAGCATTAGGTAAGGCACTTTAGAGCTGAAATTCTTACAGCCTGTATTTTCATGTATTTGCCATTCTCTCTAGCCAGATTTTAAGTGTGCTTGTTTTGCCATCTTTTGCCGGGATGCCTTTTTTGAAAATCTTTTAAGCCAAGCCTTCTCCATACCACTGACTTGGCACCCATTTTAGGAACTAATTCCTCTTTGTGTGTTTCAGTTATTGCAGTTAGCTCAGACTTCATCTTGTTTATTTGGCTCAGAATTTTCACAACAACTTATGTTGTACATTTTGCTTTCAAGTTTTTCATGCAATTTAAAAGTGTAACTTTAAAATACTCTTTGGCAACATTAATACATACATTCATGTGGATCAATAATGGTATACCTTAAAATACAGTATATAGCCCAGGCCTACAGTCACGAGGTAGTTTGTATTTTTGTGGAAATGCTTGATTCCGTTCCCTCTGATGTGTTTCATTGTTCCTGTCTCTCAGCTGTCCATTCTCCAAGAACAACCCCGTAGAGATGCTATTGACCTCACCAGCTCCTCTTCACCATCCACATATTCTACCCTCACCCCAACCTCTGCTGGGCTTCAGGACCCCTCCTTGTCCTGCCCAGGCACCCCCAGCACACAGAACAGTAAGATGGTGGCGATGCAGGGGGTTGGCTGCCCATCTCCTGTGGCCACCCTGAGGAGACCAACGGCCCTCAGCAGGCACGCTAGTGCTGCAGGTCTGTTTCTGAACAGCATGTGGTTTTTATTCACCCACACAATTCATCCATTTTCTTTGTGGGAGTTGTGTTGTGTGGTGTATTAAAGTAAATACTATTAAATAGAATACAAATATGTTTAAGGAGACTTTGTACTTTGGTGGAGAGCAAATATTTTTGCAAATTATTACATTTACTTAACCATCTATAATCTTACTGAAATACTTTAATTACTTGTTACAAAATGATTAAAATAGGTTGTGTTTCAATTTCCAACAGGGAGATGGCCAAAAAGTTTTTTTTTTATTATTTTTTTTTTATTATGTTTTTATTTATTTTTAGTTTAGTTTGAGTTCTTCCTGGATGTGATAGATTGACTCTTAGTTGTATAAATAAATGTGTTCAAACAGAACACTACATAGTGGACTCTTGACAGTCCACCTCAATTAATGTCTCCTTTCGATGTTCGAAAAGCTTCATTAAAGTGATATGTAGCTGCTTTTCCTCACGTGAGTTATGGTCGATATTTAAGCTCAAAGATGTGGAGTGGTGGCTGAGATTATAATTGTGTTAATCTGAAGACTCTCCAAGTATAAGTGTCACTGAGGATGAGAAATTATTTTACTTTTACTTTAAATTCTAATATACAGTTATTATCCAAAAAAAACTTTTCGATACTCGAATAAAAGTCGTCTAGCTGGTGATGGTAATTCTACCTTCATGAGATATCCATACTTTTCCTCAAGTATAACTTTGAGGTGTCTTCTCAGGATTTCCACTCCAATCTTGGGTCTTCACGAAAGGCCAGGGGAAAGGGGCCTTGACTCCAACCACCCCTTCAGAAAGTCCAGAGAGCACAGCCATTGAGGTTGAGGACATCCCTGCCCTGCTGAGGGATGTGGCTCGCTTTGCTGAGGCTGTGGAGAAACTGAAGGATGTCGTGCTGTCTGCAGGTAAGAGAAGCACAGTTCACAGTGGGATAACATAAACAGACATACAACAAATTAATCCGTGGATGTGTCTCATGCAATGCTGATGCATGATTCAGAGGCTCCAAAACATGTAAATATTTACTGTCTAACCTGTGAAAGTGGTTTGGCTCATCTGGGTCCAAGGATTTGTTTTGCCACAGGAGGCAACACACCGCTCTGTGCATGTGAGATTAATGATCCTTTGTTTGTGACAGTATGTCATTGTTTCTCTTTAGTGTTCTGTGTGTGTGTGAGCGGGGGAGAGAACTTGCAAGTCCCGCTATTGATGGAGCACATGTTATCTTGTGGTAATAACACTACTGTTTACCATTTTGAGGAAGGGTTATTTGAAGTGCACATGAGGAATCCGTAAAAGGTTTTTGTCATGGTCGGACATCAATCTTCAATCACGTCTCATGAGTGTATGTGCGTGGAAGGGAGAGGGGAGGAGAGAGGAGAAAGGGGCAGGGCCAGTGTGAGTGTGTAAAAGTTAGCGAACAACTGGCTGTGAGCTTCCTCTCTCCAAATGAGGGCTGAATTTCCGCTGCCGACCACACTTTTGTCTCCAGCAGGAAGCCAGCTTCTTGTTTACTGCAACCTCTTACATGCTCTCTTCCCCTCCTGCACTGTGCTGCAAAGCTCAAAAAGCCGAAACACCACAGCTTTTTATCATGGCGTTAACGCCACAGTGTCATGTCAATACTCGTACAAATGTTTTCTAGTATGAAGAACTGGTCTGCACCAGGTTTTGAGGCCTTAAGGTGTACATCGGGTAATTTTCTTAGCAGACCTGTATGCTAACAGTGAAAGGGCGTTCAGTTTAAATGTTTTTGTGTCTGCTGTTATCTAGCTGTTTTCTGTCATGTTCTCCACCCAGTGAACAATCTAAACAGGAAGCCATGATGGATAGCTTCTGACAGAAAGGCCTCATTCACACTTCCTCCTCTTTCAGGCCGGCTGCATCACTGCGACGTCTCTTCCTCTTAATCAGCACCAAAATCAGAGCTTTAATCTTGTCTGTTCATCACTGTTTATCCAGTGCACCTCTTCGAACAGAGCTCCCACTTTATTCTCTGACTCAGACATGAGAATTCGTATTTTACGAAACAATAAAAGTGATCACAGCCTCTCTGACACAATGCTCAGATCAATCTGTTCCTATATCATCTACTGCTGCTACACAGACACTTTGACACACATTTTTAGACACGTGGGTGAAGTGAGGACAAGCTGCCTTCTGGCATCCGCAGCAAGGGACACAAATACAGAGGAGGGAAAGGATGCTTGGAAGCACATGTGTGAGAGGAGGAAATGAAAATGAAGGCTGCAGATGTGAGTGAGATCAAAGACGAGGGCACGGGATGAGCAGACACTGTACCTCAGCTTGGCCCGTCTCATTTACCGGTTATATCACTCACAGTCATATCTCTCTGCCTGTCTACCTCATCATGCAACAACTTTATATGCAATTGCAGGAATGAAAATAAACCTTGTACTTTGTGTATGCTTTTGAAAATGGTTAGCAGTGACCTACCTTTTAATCACTTTGTAGTGAATCTGTTAAAGGATCACTGGGGCACTGCTCTGCTCTTTTAAAGCCACCATGTCTCTGTATCTTGCTTCATCTCGTCCAGATGACGCTCGGCGTCCAATGGCCCATGTGTGTCTGGGGGAAGTCCTGCGAGTGCTGCGGCAGGTCATCAACACCTATCCATTGCTTAACACGGTGGAGATCCTAACTGCTGCTGGGAAACTAATATCCAAGGTCAAAGGTCAGTCCATTGTCAAGGAAAAACACACATTAAATGTTTTTCTTTTTTAGTGATATGATCTTTTTTGGCAGGTCATATATTTTTATTGCATTTTGAGATTTATTTGCAATAATGGTCTGAAACATTGCAATTACACTATTTTCCCAAATTATTCAGTCCTACTGTCTGCACACATGATTAGCCATGGCCACAAAGTAAGTAACATCCACCATGTCGTAGGTGGTGAATCAGAACTTGCAGACAGTTTGTAACAGTGCTGCAGCGAGGGAGAGCAGTGTAGATGAATTAAAGAATTGCAAAAGTTTCAAAGTATCGCTAAAATAGCAAGGAAATCTGTTTCATTGGTTCTTCTTATCTCCCTTGTAGAACAGACTAATGTGTAACTGATAACTACAAATGAAATCTAGACACTAACATCGTTGTGATTTGTTTCTTTTTTTCTTTCAGGTTTCCACTATGAGAGTGACAAAGAGGGAGATAAAAATGACTTTGAGAAGGCCATTGAAACCATTGCAGTTGCTTTTAGCAGCAAGTAAGCATGTGATTTGTCTGTCACATTATGTCTGGCTTTGAGTCGTGACCTATCTAATAATATTGTTCGTGTTAGCGTGTTCAAAGTTTTCTGTTGGGAGATAGGAAAGAAATGCAGTAATGATGACACATTTGCATGAGGCAGAGCTGAAAACAGGAAGTGGTTTTCTTCCACCTATGACAAACCAAAACTTGAACATGTTGTTCTCAGCCTGGCTGCTAAGTGAACAGACGTAAATGGACTAAGCAGAAAAAGAACTCAAGAATGTTCTCTTCAATTCAAAATGGAGATGTAAAAAGACAGATATATGTAGTTGAGACCAAATAGACACCAGACCAGACTGTATAAGATTTTTTTTTTTTTTACTTGACAGAATTTTAATGTGAATATGAACAACACAGACAGAGTTAATTACAAGCCTCTCTGTCTCATTTAAGGGTTTTGACATTTGCCATTACCTTTAGGAGGAAGTAAGCTGACAGCAACAGTTATCATCTGCCTGACGAGGCTGTTTCCTCATTATGTGTCCACTCTTCTTCTGTTGGTGGACTGTCATAAACACCAATGCCAAAATAGAGATTTATCTGTATTCTATCAGTAAATGTATGATGCAGTGGTCAGACAAAAGTAACACAGATATTACTAATCACACGTATCACACCGCATTTCCAGCATATTCTTCTGTTCAATGAGTTGAGGTTTCCTACAAGAGCTTCTTCCTGTTTTCATTTAAAAAAACTGCCCTACTGTTCAGCGCTTTGTCTTTCCACTGGTTTCTTATACTTTGTTCCTACCGTGCTCGCACATTGAATCCTCGTCACACGTACATTTGTGGCTCAACTGCTGTGCGTTGTTTCTCCCCAGTGTGTCTGAACTACTGATGGGAGAGGTGGACAGCAGCACTTTGCTCTCCCTGCTGCCCACTGAGAGGAGCAGGGTGAGTGAGGAGCACTCATGTACAGACAAGACAAGTGTCAAGTAACACAATGCATGGTTGTTAGCTATTGCATAAACACAGACAACACAAAGGACAAATGGGAGACAAACTTCTGTAATGCAAGATGCACACACATTCACACATTGGCCAATCTATTGGCATTATAATGCCTCAGTCGAAAATGTTAACATTTTCTTTTTGAATTTGATCATTGATATTATTTTAGAAATACATATTACCTATCAGCTACGCTGTCAAGATACTCAGTAATTTAACATTCCCTTTAGAATTTTTGATTATACTGTGATATTTTTATTATTTATTCATTTATTTTCAATATGGTGTGTGTGTGTACACCTTAGTGCAATTGATACTGGCCAAAAATGAATTATGTTTACTCAGAGGAACAAACCTAGATCATATGATTATGCATCACATTGTGTAAACTCCAAGAAGGGTGGACTCTGTGAATCTCTGGATTGAATCTGTGCATGTATGTGGCTTAATCACATTTTTGCCTTTAATCACAGTAAGGACAAACACACAAAGTATTAAGTGCGTGTGAATGTAGTGGTTGTCAATATCAAGCATTTACGTCATGTGAATTCTATCATTAGGGATTTACTGAGGTAATCAGTAATAAGTGCAATGTATATCATGTTGAGACTGGATTAAAAATAACTCGGATGCCACTGAAACTGGATCTGAGATCTTGTCGGTAATTAATTTTTTGTCCTGTGTAGTCAATGGAGAATCTGTATGCTGCGTCAGGAGGAGATGGGAGCCATTTCAGGAGCAACTGGCACGACATGGGTACTTTCACATAAAAACCACAGCCATTATTTTGTGGTGCATCTCTATTTTGTGACTGTGTGTGACTGTGTGTTTGTGTGTGTTGACATGTAGCAGCAGCTGAGGAGATAGATATTATCCTTCAGCATAGCGAGGGAGGAGTAGAGTCTGCACTTCTCTATGCCAAAATGATTTCCAAATACATGAAGGACCTGATGAACTACATGGAGAAACGTAACTCACTAGGTGAGTACAAGCTGGAGGTGGATTGATTAAACAGAAAATTTAAGTTGGAATTGTGACAATCAGTGAATGTACTGAGAATTACAGCATCTGAAATTTGAAGATGTGATTGCTCCACCTATCGTATCATTGCTTGTCCTGCCTTTCCAGCTCTTAACTGACTCTTACTGTTTCTCTAGAGATGGAGTTCTCCAAAGGCCTTCAGAGACTCTACCAATCCTGCAAACACAGCATAACACACGTAAAGTTAATTTATTTCACTTGTGTCTTTCTCCCTCACTGATTGTATGTGATGTTGAATGTTATCTTACTCTCCCCTTCTTCCCTGCCCCCTCTTTCTCTTGTGATGTAATTTGCCCCCTTTAGCCCCACATGCCCCTTTTCTCCATCTACTCTCTGGCTCTGGAACAGGACCAGGAGCAGAGTGCGCAGCAGACCAACACCTGTGCGAACCACCATCTGTTTATGCAGGTGATTACTGAACTTAATGACAGATTTATCTATACAAGAAGCACTTAAGATAAGATGAACTTTATTCATCCAACACTGGGGAAATTCACACTTATCCAGATTGATACCTTTAGATGTGTTGCATTGTTTCACTCGTTTGAAATTCACCCAGGAAAAACAAACATACACCCTGTCCATGAGTTTACATTCACCCATAATGCATCTGTCTATGCAGTCTCTGATGGATCGTAAACAGGACCATGAAAAGAAACGGAAGGAAATTAAGGAGCTATGGATTCGTGCTAAGAGAAAACTGGTATGACCTCTTCCTTTGTAAACGTGAATTGTGCGCACACACAGCATGTACATACCTAACTCTGCAGACGTCTCTTATTTGTAGTTTGTGAAAGCAATGGTCTATTTTAGTTTTGAAAAATAGTTTAGAACATGAAAAAAACTTATTTTCTGTGCAGATGGAGTGTGACGTGAATCTGCGGAAAGCCAAGCACACCTACATGGTCCGCTTTGAGGAATATGACAAGGCCAAAGCAGCAGCCAGCAGAGCCGAGGAGGAGGGCGGGGGATCCACGGCCAAATCCATTGAGAAGAAGAGACGATTAGAAGAGGAGGCTCTTAACAAGGTTCTCAAGAGCAACTCCAAGCACCTAAAATGCTGTACCAGTTATTCAAATTCTAGCTATGTGTGGTTGAAAATAATAATCATTTACAGTCTCACATTTTTTGATCGTACCAGTTGTTCATGCTCAAACACAGGAAGTCTATCGACCTAGATTGTGCTTTGTGTGCAGGTAGATGAGGCGGAGGCCACCTACAAGACGTGTATAGCAGATGCCACCACTCAGCAGCTGGAGCTAGAACACACAAAGGTCACAGCTCTGAGGCAGCTACAGGAAGTCATCAGACAGAGCGACCAGACCCTGCGCTCGGTCAGCACACACTAATGATATGAGTGATCCTTTCCTTGATTTTACGTCTTTTAACTCTTTCTTTTTTTCCGCTGCTCCACCAGGCAACCATCTCCTACTACCAGCGAATGCACACGGTGACAGTAGCCCTACCAGTCCACTACCAGACGCTGTGCGAGAACAGTAAGCTGTATGAGCCAGGACAGCAGTATGCTGTTCATGTGCGAGACCTGCAGCTGCCAGAGCAGCCAAGTGTTCACTACACATTTGAAGATTACACCCCGAGCAGCAAAACATCCACACAGTAAGCGCTACCAGTGTCACTACAGCAATGTTATCACAAAGTCTGAAGAGAAGATAACATTGATGGTCACATATTTGACATAGGATTTGAATAGAATAAGTTTTAATGAAAAACATCTTGTTATACTCATTATAATTTAGTTCACTTATAATTCAAAATTGTTGCAGTCAGGGGCACAGGCCAAGGAATGACAGCTTCAACACAGAGCAGACTGGTAACACAGAGAGTCCTGCTAATACGGTCGATGCGGCAGCTGCCAACAGAGATTCAGAGGGTAACTGCAAGAGTAAGTGAACGCCTGCTGTTGCTGATAAATTCACTGAGTTGTACGTTTTAAAAATACATATCAAAAACATTTTAATAGTGCAAAGCATTGCTTGTACTTTTCACTGTATTGTAGAGTATATTGTATGTATTCATCATTATTTAAAATGGTCTTATAGTTTATATGCAAGACAAATGCTTCTGGGTGTCTCTAATTTACAAAGTAAAGCCAATGTTTTGTACTGACTGTTTTTTCTTTTCTCTAGGACAGGGCCATAAGTCATGGGGTTCAACAGTGAGTGATGACAGTGTAGGAGCAGAGGGAGGCCTGGATTCTCCTACTGCCAGCACAAGTACTGCACAAAGAACCTTAATGCTGTTGCAGAAATTGCCATGGATGAGTGGTAGAGTGTTCATGTCATTAAACCTTTGTTCTTTGCTCTAGGTGACGTCAGTAAAATGGTTCGGACAGCGTCCACTGGAACAATGTCGTCCAATGAGGATGCAGATGAGAAAGATGGGAATGAAGCCTCGTTTGAAGCCCCAAGTATGATTCACAGATCCATCAAGCCTGAGAGAAAGTAGTAGTGCATTCTGGAGTGTGTTTAATACCGAGGTTACTCTGTGCAGGTATTAATGGCATGGATCCTGATGTAGTGGTGTCCACTACACCGTTCCGAAACATCGGCCTCTCCAGAGCAGCTCAGACACACCGGCTGAGGAAACTACGGACTCCTGCCAAGTGTCGAGAGTGTGACAGCTACGTTTACTTCCAGGGGGCTGAGTGTGAGGAGGTGAAAGGCCTGTTTCTTGTTGTTTGATGGGAGAGGGACTTATTTAATGTGCAGCTTTTGAAGTTTTCTTCATTTATTTAAAAGATTAAGCCGTGTTTATTAAATCAGCTTCACCTTCAATTTCCAGTGTTTCCTGTCGTGCCACAAACGTTGTCTGGAGACATTGGCCATCCAGTGCGGCCATAAGAAGCTGCAGGGCCGCCTCCAGCTGTTTGGCAGGGATTTCAGTCAGGTAGCCAGTTGTGCCAGTGATGGCATCCCCTTCATCATCACCAAATGCATCATTGAGATAGAAAGACGGGCACTAAAGATGAAGGTGAGGAAGGGCATCAAGTTATTAATCTCTGAACATTTCACTCAGACATGTCAGTGACTGACATATTCACTTCCTGCTTGCAGGGTATTTACAGGGTGAATGGTGTGAAGACTCGCGTGGAGAAGCTCTGTCAGGCCTTTGAGAATGGCAAGGAACTGGTGGAGCTGTCCCAGTGTTCACCTCATGATATCAGCAACGTCCTCAAGCTTTACCTCAGACAGGTACGCAAGGAAAGCACATTTCTAGGATTGAGTATCTTTTTCATTGTAAATATCCTACAGACCCACACTATTGATTTCAATTATTCTGGCTATTGGACCTTATTCTGGATAAGCAGTCTCATCTAATCATAGACATGTTTCCTGCTATAACAGTTGAAACAAATCGAGCAGAAAGGCTGCCATCAGTCTGGCTGATTAGACCTCTTGTATGAGCTGCTTGGGCATGCACAGAGTGTAAACTCATGTTTACACTCATGAGCTTTGATTATTCAAATGGAGAATCAAGACAACCTTCTGTTACTTGCACCACACTTAAGTGGAATTCAGCTGCTGTTGATGAAACTAACAGCACCTGTATTACACCTGGAAAGGGGTTAATCTTTGGTGCATAAAAAGGTTTTCAATGGCAGTCACCTTAGCTCATCATAGGTAGGTTTAGTTTATTTATCTATCCCTCATCAATTAATGAAGTGTTCTATAATAGTTTGCAAGTCCCACCTGCTTCTCCTTGCTACAAGGAACATTAATTCACCAGTCTAATGCATCAACATTTCATGCATCTGTCCTCTTCCTCCTCGTACTTCCAGCTGCCGGAGCCCATCATGCCTTTCCGTCTGTACAATAGCCTGATGGGATTGGCCAAAGAGAGCCTGCAGTCTGAGGGAGAAACACCAGAGGGAGAGGAAGCGGAGTCAATTGGTAGCAGCCCAGCAGTAGGCAGGGGACCAGAGCTGGTTGACCTGGGCCCTAACACAGATTCAGAGGTTTTGGTTCTGGTGGACAAGCTCAAGATGCTTCTAAAGGAACTGCCGAAGGCCAACACGGCAACGTTGCGCTACATCATTCGCCACCTTCGCAGGTTGGTATTTGACATTTTGATATTTCTAAGACATTTGGTTATCTTCCAAAGCCAGGAAACTATAAGGTGTACCTGTTAATTTTCTCATCTTTCGACCCACCATCTTCCTTATGACAAGGATTGCTGAGTTGGAAGAAGATAACAAGATGAGTCCCAGTAACTTGGGTATCGTGTTTGGACCTTCCTTGATGCGTCCTCGTCCAACAGGAGCCACAGTGTCTTTGTCCTCTTTGGTGGATTATCCCCACCAGGCCCGCATTGTAGAGGCCCTCATAGTCTTTTATTCATCCATTTTCCATTCCAAAAGCTCCAAATCCAGCACTGACAACAGTAGCACCTCCACTCAGCAGGTATTTGTCTCATACTACATATCAATATTTATTATTGGAAGCCTGGGGTTAATGGGTAGAGGCACAAGGTTGCAGTGTATTGAAATACACTTAAGTCTTCAGGTGTGAAAAGTTGCCGCCTGTTCAACATCTGTATAAACAAATATATTATTCAAAAAAATGAAAGATTGTTTGGTGTTAAAAGGCTGTACAGAAAGGTAGTTTATTCTGCACAAAAGTGGAACTACTGGAATGAAATTGAGAAACGGTAATGATTAATTTGAATTTATGATTTCCTTCCTACTAAAGATGTCTTGTGCTGCCAGTAATGACCCCCCCTCCCCCAACACCTTTCTCAGAAGAAAGACAGATGTAGCTGCGCCTTTACATGATTTCCTTGTGTCAATGACTGTACTTCCCCCCTCTGGTTCAGAGTGGCACAACAGATGGCACGACAGAGAGCTGTGCTGATGGAGATGAGGAACAGAACAAACCAGACTCTGACAAGATGGAGGAAGGATGTGGTAGGTTTCATTACAATCCAGGTTGCATAAGCCTGTTTGTAATTTATTTATTTCCCATTCATCCTAGTAAATCAAACATTCAGTCATGTTCTGGCAGTTTGACTTTTGAGTGTTTGCTCAATTTCTATTTCTGTTTCTTTCGTTCATCCAGGGAGTTCTTTAGGGTCGTTGGGCTCCAGTGAGCAGCTTCCAGATTCTGACTCAGAAGTGGATGAGAGCTGCCAGACGGCTCAGCCCTCACTAAGGCTGTTGAAGCAGGAGAGTGAAGTCAGCATGGATGACGACCAGCTTAGCTACAGGGACAGTTTGGACCTGTCCAGCCAGTCCGCTCCACACACAGACCCAGAGCAAGAGGTGGATCAGGGCCAAGACGTGGCTGATGGAGAAGAGCCCCCTGCACTGCCAAACGACGGGCCTCCAGATGACGACACAAGAGAAGAGCAGGATCTGAGTGCGTCTCTAGCAGAGCTCAACATGAACCAGTCCAATAACAATTACCCATACCCCAATTTCTTAAGCCCGTCTGGGCATCCACGGTCCCGTCTGTGTGGAAACAAACTAAGCCTAACCAGGAACAGGGACAGTGAGCCTGAGTTTGTCTGATATTGCAATCATTTGAGGTTTGAGAGGGGGATCTTTTATTGTGCACACGAAAATGAAACCTTTTATCTGGGTATATGCTGCAAGCTGTATGTTGGCACGCTTTCTGCCATTTAATGTAATTATTCCCATCATTTATAAAGCAGCTTTGAGTCAGTACAATCTCTACTGCTGCGCCTATAGTATTTAATTGTTTTAATGCCTTATCACCGTAACTTTAAGCCACTTCATTGTTTGAGGAGTGGTGAGCGGTAAGTTCTATCAAATTGTGCACAATGAAGAAGTCCTAAGCACATAACTTTCCCTAAGTGCTGCTGGTTTTGTTTCAGCACATAAAATTAAAAAATAAAATGGTATTTTATTCTTACAAATGTTGCCTGTACTGCCTCCTTTTGAATGTTTGGTCAGTTTTAATAAAGTTTGATATTTTATATGGTCTGAAAGTTTTATTACATCTCTACAAACAACTTTTAATGACAATGACTTCTTGTTTAGTTTTTTTGACAGGTGAAATATACAGTGAGGAAGTGAAATTAAAGGAAGCTGAACAGGAACAATAAGTTAAAGAGAAATGTTATTTTGCTGAAGAGCAAACCTGGTTAAAAATTGTTTAGTTGCATGTCGAGAGGATAAGAGGGGTGGTAGCTTGAATTGACTGTCATACAGTTCTTACAGCTTCAACAACAGCATGAAGGCTTTCAGAAGGAAAAAGAAGGTAAGCAATTCAAAACAACTGATTGAATCTGATATGAACTATGAAGGAAATCGAGTGATGGCTTTTTTTAAATGGTTTATTTTAAAAAATTAGTAATTACATTCACAAAAACAAGATTCAGTAATAAGCCCCAAAAAGCATAAACTGCGGAACATTTTCTTTTGCCATACGTTGATCAAGCACACCTGCAAAATAAGAATACACAAGCTTCTTTCATTAAATTATGCCTTAAAATACATGATTACAATGGTGTCAAACTTTATCAATTCTGAATATTTGCTCGACTGTATAAACTATTCAAGAATTCAGATTATTCAAATGGAGCACTTACCCGAACCATTACTGGACCAGTCTATATGTGATGTACCTGCCAGCTGTCTCACTCGGTCTGATGATCTTTACCACCTGGAAAAATTTAACAAATTGTTAAATTGTTGATTTTGTGTGCGTTTGTTTACAGCTTCATGCAAACCAAGCATTTTTTTTTCAAAAATGCTGCTATGCAAGTCATTAGCCACACATGCAAATAAAGTAATTAAATATGATTGTTGTAAGAAAGAATGGATTGGACGTTTTTTGAGTGTTAACACATCCTGACAAACCACTATATCACTTATGCATCAGAGATGGGTGTGTTACCTGTCCTCTTTTCAAGCCAAAGTAACGAGCTACAGGGTCACCAGCCTGGATCCTGGGCAACTGACTCTCCTTTAATTTACTGAGGTAAAAACATTAAGGAATGACCACAAATGTCTCTTTTAATGAAGAGATGAGTTTCATAAGTAGTAAGTGTAGCTTCATAGAAGTCTTTAAATGTCTTAGCACTTAAACTAAGTACTAATTACAAAGCTAATTCACAGACTATGATAAGTACTGCAATGTGTATAAGGATACTATCTTGCAAGTAGTTCGGTCACTTCCTCTTTTGTCATGACAATATGTTCTGGAACAAGCTACAAAACACAACAAATCCATAAACCACAAAACCACAGTAATTTTGAAATATACAGTCAATCAGATTCCAATACAGAGAGAAAACCATCTTGTTTACCTCATGCTCTGTGATGTTGATGAGTAGTTCCTGCTGAAGAAACTGTTCCAAGATGTATTTGGGTGCCATGTCAACTAGAGACTGCATATGTACACAATAAGGATGCATTGCATTAATAATGATGTAAACCACCCAACAAAGGCAAAACTGTCACAGTGTAATTAAGGAGGACACCCCAATATGTTATCTATCTCCAGTATTATCTTATACATACCTGTTTGGCTGATGGTGTCATGCCCATCTGGACTACAATAATAGCGCGGGTGATGTTCTCCTCCTGCATCCTCTGACAGTACATCTTGATCGTCTTGATCCCCACCTTCGGTTCCTCTGATGGGGTCAGAAAAGTACAACTTTGTCATACGAGTAAATTTAAGATTGAACATTCTTATACATCATCAGAGTCACAGTTGATATACTCCAGCTGTCTTATATCCAGTTCAATTATTGTTTATACATTGGTGATTCAGCCATGTAGTGTGTTATACCGAGTATTATCCTACCTGGAAAGAAAACAAACATTTGGTCAGTGGGATCATCATTGTGAGCCACTAACACGGTGAGGTCTGTGCGTCTTGGGCGACCCTCACTAGGCTTGTCTCCAAACTGACTTTTAAACTCATCCAGAGTTTGGTCTAACTCATCTTGTGTCACCAGGTAGCCTCTGTCGTGGCACAGCTGAGACAAAGAGGAGAGGCCACAAGTACAAACCACCATAAAGCACGTCCAACAATAGCAAAAGTTAAACTGATAATAGAAAATAATCAAGAGCATTATAATAATCAAAGGAAGTGTTTCTTTAGGACTCCACTTTCTAAGGTCAGGCTTATAGTGGGTTTGATTCATGTCTTTCGGGAGACAACAAGCAAACAAAGTTCCTTTTACTCCGAACTGTAGCTAGCTTTATCGTCGCTCAGACTCAGAGAACGTGGTCAGTACACCAAACCCATCAACGGTACAGCAGACAATTTGATTAACGAGTTAATTGTGCCTGTTAAATGAAGCCTTAGATAACAACTATACAGGGACCGGAGTCTCTAGTTTAGCTAAACTACGCTAAGCTAACAAGCTACAACATTCACACGCAACACACCTGCATTATGGTTTTCCGTATTTTCCATAATCTGTAGGTCTCCTCTTCATCATCCATTGTCTCTTAAATATTTGATTTCTGATGGGCTTTAATCAAATTTCAATTCTAATTCATATGCGCTTTGTTTCCGGCGGGCGACGCGACACACGTTTTCGTTAACAGACGCAGGTTGGTGACGTATGCAATGGTTACCACGTAGTAGTGAGCGTTGCGTTATTTTTCCCCACCCGATATTCGACAAGAAGGATGTGGCAGAATAGTTGCATTTCAGCATAAACATCACCCTATAATAATTTGAACTTCCGGAAAGAGTTCCGTCTACTCCTTCTCTATTGGTTACAGACTTCATGACTGCCTGTGTTGTCGTCGTACCTCGGGTAGGAAAGAAATAACGCACGATTGAGAAGTTTTCGGTTCACTTTTAGCTTTTCCTATTTTAATAGAACATTTTGCATGGATGAGTGTAAATTATTTAACCACATCAGTTTCATGTATTTTTTCTCAGAATTCCAGCATGTTGTAGATTCGTTTAACAGTTTCAATAACCACAAAGCTCATCATTGTTATCACGCTATTTAAATTTGACCCTAGGACATTCTGGGTGTTTCCACGCCTCCACGCGCTGCTGTTTCACAACAAACCACGGGGTGGAGCCTGCAGATTCAACGATACAGTCCATGTGCATATGAAAGCTCTAAGATTATAACAAAAATGAGACCGTTACATTTGATGTTAGCATTTGGGACTTTGGCTAGCAGCGGAGTTCTACTGGCGATGGTACTGTACTATTTCTTAACCGCGACGGTAACGTAAAATTCCTGTATTCGACATGACGTGATTTGAGCTGTGCACGGTTAGCTCGTTTTGATTTCATTCATGTATTCATTGTATGACATATGAGTGCCGTTACCTAGCTGCCATCCTCTCCACTGCAGTTAGGACGACAAAGCTAATCTTTTGCACCTTTACATAACTTAAAAATACCACAGCACGCAGTAGACTAACGTCCCTTTGACGCTGACGTGGTTGACACAAACAGTGGCGGTTACGGAGATTACGCTAATACTTGTTATTGTACTTGAACACAGATTAATTATCGGTGCTGAGGCTTTAAAAGGAGGACAAATGTACGAGCCGTATCCATTTTAACAAGTGACCACGTCAACTAATGTCTAAGGAGGTTTTATTGTTGTCCATCCGAATGCCGTTTGTACAGTATGTCATAAACACCGGTAAACGAGTTAGGACACTTTATGGCAAACAGCTCCGGTTTACTTAAAGGATTATGATCAAATTTAAAGGGCATTTTTTAACGTTAGTCAGCCATTAATAATTGTTTATACCACGTAGTTAGGTTGTAAAAACGATCATTTCTAGATTTATTTTTTAAAATAAACTTTTAAAGCATCATTATGTTTTGATCCTAAAGAAACTGTAGTGACCCTTTAATCTGTGCCTATTATTTAAATTTCCCTGTAATATTTTAAAAAAACATTTTTACATCTTTTACCATTAACTGTAAAGCCATGTCATTCAAAATGTCCCCAAAAATGGGTCTGAACTATTTTTTGCTGACTTCTACAAAATGCGTCCTTTTTTTGTCACTGTAGGTGATGTGATAGGTACAGTAGAGAGATAGACAGGACAGGAAGGACAGGGATGAATGACATGCAGCAAAGGGCACAGGTCAGAATCAAACCTGCATTGCAGTGTGTGGCATGAGCTGTATGAGGTGATGGACTGGATGGTGGGCGCACTGAATAATGTTTTTGGTATCGTTCTGTATGTCTATAAACTTCATTAAGATGGACACATTGATGATTGTCTCAAAATTTGTGAGGTTAACGAGACAACTTCACATATTTCACACATTTTATATGTTCTTTTTTTCTTCTATAATCAAACAACATTAACTTGTTTTTTTTCCCACAAATCTGCAACCATCTGTTAGACTGAAGTCATTAGTTAACAGTTTCACATTTTAGTCTGGAACAACCCACGTTTCTGCCTCAGCTGATAATCTTATCATTCTGAACAGACACATGGGCTTAATCATGTCTGTCGCACTGTTGTGTCTTCAGTTTACTACTGAGACCATCTTATGCAGTTAAGTATCACAATAAAACACCAGGGAAAAAAATGGAACTGTTAAAAATTATTCCAAAAATGTAGTATTTAATGGGTAATTCAGAATACTTATTGCATTGAGTAGTTGAAATCTGTATATTTATATACTCTTAGTTATGGATACACAATAACATCAATTACAATTCAATTCACATTTGGCAGATGCTTTTATCATAAGCGACATATATATGAGAATTTCAACAATATAATATATCAGCACATCATCGGTATCGGGTAATATTGGTTATAAAATAAAATATCGAATTCAACCAACATGCGATATGACAGGCCGATAAGATAATGCTTTAATTATGTATAGATACTCGAAATCTGCTTCCTTGACTTAATACACAACCTCAATGTCGTGTCCATGGGCACGGTGTGACGGCCGCACTTCTCCTGCATCAAACCGCAGCCTGAGAGAATATGAACTGTAACATGTCAGCAGTCTGGGTGTTTGTGAAACAGATAGCAAAGCTGCCATTTGCAACGATTGCTCAGCAAGGAGGAGGAGGAACCAAAACGCATTCCTTTAACTGTACAAATCTATGTGCATGTTTCAAAAACTATCATCCCGAATGTTATGATGAATTTTTGACGAAACACCACAAGAAGGTTCCTGACGTGAAAACTCGGGAGCAGCCTCTTCTCCAGTCCAGATCACATCACAGTGCAGTGTGGTGCAGACACTGAACTAAAATATATTTTGATTCAATTTACATCTGGATTTTTTTCAAGACAATAAATATAAAATAGTATTTTGTGTTTGAAATATGTATTTCAGGTACATTTATCACAAATACCATGAGCATTGGCAAGGCTTGGTATGTTACATATTCAATAAGTAAACTGATTAAGTGATCATGTAATCTCAGCATATTATATAATGAGATTATTCCTCAGACTATTTTACCTTTGCCCTGAATATATGGAGTTAAACTCCCCCATGGCCTGGTTTTTCTGCTTTCATACTGTAAGTTGGCAATGGAATTGATGAGATCATGACATGTTTTTGGACTGTGGACTCTTGTATACGTGCCTTATTCACATGGTTTTACTCGTCAGCACCAAATGGACCTATCAGAGAACAACAGCCTATCAATGTAGTTAAACATCACCTGCTTGATTTAAATGAGGCTCTCAGACGTGGTCTCTCATTGTAAGTTGGTCAGGGTTTATCTGATCGGTTCTGCCTCAAGTGGACCACACTGAAAGGCAGTCATGCGTCTGTTAGGGTCCACTGTCCTTTTGTCTGTTCTGCTGCAGGTTATGGTAAGACTGAATTTCATTTACATGTTGTGTATTCTTCAAAGAAACACTGAACGTTTCATTTTCCATTGCTCAAAATGCCTTTTGGGCACGATCATGGTTGTTTTCTTGAGCAAAATTCATAAGTGTTAGAAGGATCTTAAAGCACGTGGAATGTTTTTAATACATATTTCATGATTTACACTCACTACAGATTAAACACTCCACATATTTCTCATACTGTATTAATATCAGAAAGGAAGCTGCCATCACCAAGCTCTTTCTTTCCCATTTTCTCTCTTACAGTCTGCCCCGGGGGAGGATTGGAGGACGGCCACATCTATTTATAACTTCTCAGCTACAGACATTGATGGCAATTTGGTGTCCCTAGAAAAATACAGGTGAGTCTATGTCATATTCCTTCACCAATGGAGTCACATCACCCTCTTACAGCTCATCCACCCATTAACAGTCTGTGTTCTGATATAATGATCTGTTTCTGTTTTCAGGGGGGATGTTGTCATCATCACCAATGTTGCCTCTAAATGAGGCAAAACCCCAGTAAACTACTCTCAGTTTGCGGAGATGCACGCTAAGTATTCTGAGAGAGGTTTACGCATCCTTGCCTTCCCTTCCAACCAATTTGGGAACCAGGTACATCACTTAAGTGTTTTAAGAAAGCTCCATGCCGGGACAGGCCATCATTTGAGAGCCTGTTAACACGGACTTTAGAGTGTGGCGCAATATGGAAAAATGATAAATTGGAGTCTGTATGAGACCTTGCAGTGTTTTCTTCCTGTATATCCTGCACATGCACACACCAACATTCAGTACATGCTATGTCGTGGTGGTGCAGCTGTTTGAAATGTGTATTGCTATGTCATGTCTATGATAGACCACAATGAGTTAGGTCAGTGGTTCCCAAACTGTGGTTTGTGTGTGTGTGTGTGTGTGCGTGTGTGTGTGTGTGTGTGTGTATAAGTAAAATGATTTCATTGCAAAATAGAGTCATTGTATAATTTGAATTTATTGTCCCTTGTTATTCTCTGAAGTATTCGTGTTTTAGTTTTTTAGTTTTTTCAAATTACAATTTTCACATTAAAGTATAGCTATGTATTACTAATTGTTCTTGGCCACATCAGGTCAATGACACCATCTGTGGGTTTGAGTAAGACTAACTGGTTTCAACGTTTCTGTCTTGTACCTTGAAGGAGCCTGGCAATGAAACCCAGATTAAGGAGTTCGCCAAATCCTATAACGCTGAGTTTGATATGTTCAGCAAGATCGACGTGAACGGAGACAATGCTCACCCTCTGTGGAAGTGGCTGAAGGAGCAGCCCAACGGGAGAGGCTTCCTGAGCAAGTAAGTGGACAAACAAAAGAATAAGGGAACGCTGGGAAGAGAAAAGGTGTGATGCACCAAAGGCTTGTTATAGCGGATATTTTTTACACTAAAATGATACCATACGGATCCACAAACTGGTAATTACATTTTTGATTGCATCAGAATCATTAGAAAAAGCTCTGATTGTAAATGCTCAGATAAGTTCTAACGTGATTTGTTTTCATTTCTGCAGTAGCATCAAGTGGAATTTCACAAAGGTAAATATTTAATATCAGTTTCTATCCTCTACGTTGTGTATTTTATACGTTTTTTGTTCTATATTCTTCTGCATCATTTTACATATTATACTCTACATGTAATTTAGAGCAACAATGTGTCGTTAGATACTTGCATGCTTTTCATAGTATTCTTTTTTTATTTTGAATGTTTGTTCATTTTTAATTATTTGCTTTTCTCGATAGTTTCTGATCAACAGAGAGGGGCAGGTGATGAAGAGATATGGACCCCTGGATGATCCAAGTGTAAGTGGAATGTAACACTAATGCAACTGTGAATAGTATATATATGTATATACAGTATATATATATATATATATATATATATATCCTCTCTTGTGTTGCTGTGTAGTCTCTGGCTTCAATTGATGTTGACAATGATTAATTTAATAATTAACTCTACTCTAAAACTATACAGATGATTGTGTACTCTTATATCTCACTAAATGTCTTTACACTTTTATTGGTTTTTATTTGGTTTGATTTCAGCTGCTTCTCTTCCTTCCTTTCCAGGAGGTGGAGAAGGATCTTCCCAAGTATCTTTAACACGACATTGAACATCTCTTGCTGATATTCCATTCCTTTATTCATCGTCCTATCTCCTTTGCCTTTCTTTCTCTGCCTTGCCAAGTTCCAGTGGATATTGTTAGTGTCCTCCCAGATCAGTGACGGTCTGTCTGTAAAACCGCAGGGCGGCCAGGACAGACCTGATGAAAATGGCGTGCAAACCTCCTGGGAGTTTTACCAAGCTTATATTCATTTGGTTTTCTGGCAAAAAGAAGAAAGAATCCCTAATGTACACCAGTCACCATTAAGTCCATTCATTTGTGTCATTTTCTCAATAAAACTCAGTAAGATTTTGTTCCAACCATTTTGGTTTGTGTGAGGGTTTATTGCAGGAAAATGGGTCTGTTCTGTTACAATGTTATGTTACAAAAGTAAGATGCACGAAAACATAAAGGCCCATAAAGGATGGATACTAACAGTGGCACAATGAAACCACACAGGGCACTAATGCTACACTACATGACCAAAATATCATATATCTTGGTATACAACAATATGTTTGGACTGAGTAATCTTTCTGCCTCCTATTGGCCAGAGATCTATTACTGTCATGCAGTATTAAAATGTGTACACTACATGGACAGATATTACAAACAAATTGTTGATTCCAAAACCATGAGTATTAATATGCCCTTTTCCTGTACTAATATGGAATTATTCTCTTTTTGCTCTCTGTGTTGGGATAGTACTAGTATAGAATAAACATCAGCAAACAAATGAACATGTGAGTCGGGCCATATTACAAAGGACATTACCATACATAAAAGACCAAATGTGTACAGATCAGTAAACAACCCGAAACAGTCATTTAATTTAGAATGAAAGGATGTGGGAAAAGGTAAAGAAACACACTTACAGACCAAACATTCCATTAATACACAGCTTCCACATGGTGTGTAAGCAGGGTTTTTGCAGTCCTTTCCCAGTACTAGGAGTTTTGGCTGGTGTGCGTGTGGTGTAATGTAGTTGGGGATGATGATTTGTGTGTGTGAGTTGGTTAAGACGGTTAGTGTGCATGGGGATTTTTTGGCAAGGTTGGGGATTTTTTAGCCACATCCTTAGAGGACAGTGTTGCCAATTACACATCAAATTGTATGAGTAAAAAAAAACAGCGACCTGCGGCTGCTTTTCTGCTGACTGAGATGTTAAAATGTTGAGTTTTGTATTTCATAAAGTGAAGTGCTTTCAAAATAGTTGTGGGCAAAAAATGCAGCAGAGAAATCAAAAAAAAATTTTACCGAGGTCCTCATATAGTAGATGGCAAACATGGCATGGTCCTTCTTTATTGCTAGTAATTAGTTTAGTAATAGCTTAGTAATTTGTTTTTATTTTAGCATTATAAGCGTAGAACACATACGCTACATTGAGCATACACTATATGAAAAATGAAGATTGAGATAAGTTAAAAAAGAGTTGTCAGAGGTGACCCCTGATGGTTTGAGCATTATTAGTCATTATAAGCGTAGAACACATACACTTCATTGAGCATACACTGTATGAAAAATGAAGATTGAGATAAGTTAAAAAAGAGTTGTCAGAGGTGACCCCTGATGGTTTGTGCTCAGAGCGTCGAAGTGGCCGGTGACAATAACTGCAATTCCTTAGTATCCGCTAGATGGCAGTACAGGGCGCAGCATAAGAGCAGGCAGCAGTTCAGCAGCAGCAGCAGCAGCAAGTGCAGCGCAGCGGAGCGGAGTGAGGAAGCGCCGCACACATGAAGGCACAGCAGCGTACAACTGTCACATATTGCTCCACTTCACGGTTGTAACGTAGTACACAACACGTTCCCTACCTCTCCAGCCGGAATCCCATCGCCATCGCGGGTCTTTCATTCGGAGGACTTGGCTGTTTTTCCTCCGGGAGACTGAATGGAAGCAGCAGCCGAGGGAGCGGTCGGGCTGTCGGAGGCCAGAGACGGGAGTCCGCTATCTTTGGCCGCAGCATCCGATGATGCGGACACGGTCGTTGGCGTTAGCTACGGGATGGATGTCGGAGACATGGGTACTTTGTCATTTATCAAATCACGTGCAGCTGTGAATTTTAATGTCATTATTTGTGCACTTATTGCAATCTGAGTGTGTGAGGAGAAAGGAGGAGAAAAGTCCCGACTCATCTCGGCTAGCAAGCCTTTGGGAAGCTAGGCTAGTAGCTAACCGGAATGGATGAGGGAAGCGGGAACGGTTCGGTGCTTCTATCAGGCACTTTAGGCGCTCCGTGGACCTTTCTGGTGTCCAAACATGAATGGGAAATGGCAGAATGTTTAACACAGCGATATTGTGCACAATGTTGCTGCATATCGTGTGTTTATTTACCTGGTTTGGCGTGTAACAGGGGCGTAGCTATGAATTTTGACTCCCCATCCCTTCCACGACAGAACATTGCTTTGGTTCCCTTTTTGTATTAATATCAACAATTTGCATGCTGCTATGCACGCCAAAATATACATTTAATGCCAGTATGGACATTGCATCTATTTCTGAAGTGATAGTTTTCTGTCTGCTCACTGAATATTGTCAGCTAGTGGTGCTATGAAATCTTCATTTGTGTGTGATAGGATGCTGCATCTTGACTGGAACTGGAACACAACAAGTGACTCTGGTGACATTAAGCTCATCTTAGCAGTGTTATCTAGTACTACTACTAGTGTTTGCACCTGCCATTACCTCCTCTAATTTACTTTACACCGAGTTACCCATCAATGTTGTGCGACCGTGTATATTTAATTGTCTCGTCGATTCTGTCTTAATACTGCCAGGTTGGACTGCAACGTTTTTTTGCCGAAGTCATTGGCTTCAACGTCAGCGTCGCCACCTTACATGAATTTGTTTAGGCGAAGCACCGTCAACCAAAACAACCAGAAGACTGTATGTCAAGGCTCCTGTCAGCAGCCAGTCAGATGGCGAGCCAGTAGTCTGACTGGAGTTTTGGGGTAGGGTGCCTGTCCAAAACACAAAAAGGAAAGGCGTTATTTTACTGATCTTTTTAAACGCGCAGAATTTGATTATGTTATGTTATATTTTGTCCCCCCTAATGTCACCAAATCGAAGGCCCACACATGTAACCATATGTGGGTGTTCGGATCGACACGATCAACCAAAATTTCTTTTGTTTTCTAGTTGAAGTCTAGTTGTTTTCTGTATCACTGCTGTGCTTTGCATCAGTTCACCGCCCAAGGTGTACTGGAACTCTCCCGACCATAGAGTAATAAAGAAGGTGAGGAAAGCACTGACTAAGACAAGAGAGTCAAGTGGGAGCTCCAGTGCGTCCTGCCAGAGCAGACTCATGAGTCACGAGCTGCTGAGAGTCGGCCGTCCAGCTTATCTGAGAGTGACAATGAAAGAAACACGCTGCCTTTGGCAGCTGATGCTCTTTTCTAGCATGGTAGTTGGCGTGAGTCATAAACGCGTGTACCTGCTCACTGCAGGAACACATGCAATGGAAAAAACATTGTTTTATATGTGAAAAACCTTTCAGATATCGTAAAAGCTTCTTAGGGACTGAGTGGAGTGTTTTCAGCTTTTGTGTTAACAGTTTACATTTACATGTCTGTGAATTTAGGTACACTAGCTGATAAAACTAGTTGTTGTTTAAGTTGTATATTTCTGTATATAAAAGTTTTTCCATATTTTTTTATTTGTTTATGTTGGAGCATTCTTTGTCAATATACCCGCCAGGTTAAATTGTAATTGCTACTACTACAGCTTATATTTTATCGCTACATTACCGCCACCCACTGGTGGATCCCCCATTTATCAGTCATACTGTGACAATATGATGTTTACGTGCTATGTGATGTCATTTGAAGGTTCAGCCAGCTCAACATGTGATTATGCCAATCATCTACGAAGCACTCGGCTAATCCATTGTTTCAGCAGCATTTCTTAGTGCCCAATAACCAGTAAATTGACTGAAATGGTCCAAACCAAGTTATTCTGTTTCCAGTGCTGTAGATCATCACTTCCGTTCATGTGACTCGCACCAGTCAATGTGTCATGCTGAAACCATTCGCCTGGATGGTGGCAGGTGGCAGGTGGCAGGTTTCTAAACTAAAGCAGTCGTGGTTATTCCCAAAAACTCAACCACAGATCACGTCAATACATAATACAGAAACTTACACGATGACCTATAAAAACTGAAATCCAAGTGGGTTGATTAGTTTAAAGCATGGTGAAGTAGGTGTATTTCACACTCCCACTATCTGCAATATCTGTCAGTAAGACTCTTAAAGCAGTCTAGTCTGGTATAGACCTTCATTTTTATGATTTTATCTATCATACCATAACATTTTCTTGACTTTATTGGACAGTATTTGGCTATCATATTATTGTATTAACACAATGCACTTGTCATTGTGTTTACCTGTAAAATAACTACTATGCACATCTACACATCTGGCCTTTAATGCTGTGTAAAAAAAAAAAAAAAAGTACATAATTGTTTCAGAGAGGCCAATCAGAGCACCTGATCTTGAGTTTGAACAGCCATGTAATCCATCATAGCGTGATGGTGGCAAGCAGGAGCCATGGTAGTTCATCTAAGGCTGTATGTGGTTTAAGGTCAGTATGAGTCGGGGTGAAGGCAGCCACCCCTGGGCAATATTTCCCCTTGGGTTCAAAAACATTAGCACCGACCTGACCTCTGACAGTGATCATTTTGTCATTGTGCTCCAGTGGTCGGTCAAAGTGCCACCTCTCTCGTTCATTGTTATTTCATCCTGAACCTATGAGATGGTTATCCTTAGCCTGAGAATTTGGTGGACATCACATCCTGTGTGTGTGTAATTGTAGGCTCTGCCATCCAGCCCCACTGTGTGAATAAAATGTGCTGGTGTTGCAGCTGGCTGTTAAATATCTGTCCATTCAAAGATCAGATTTCTCAGGTCGTAATTTCTCCCTATGGTCTCTGTCAAACATAAATCTCCCTTATCTTCTGGCCACAGTCAAACGCAAGTCTTCTCACCTTCACCCTCTCCTTTCTGGGCAATTCCCTTGGCAAAATCTCTCTCCCTCTCTCAATGCTTGACAGAACTGCTGATGGAAGCACAAAGCATGGCTGCCTCCTGTGTGCTTTACCATTGATCCATCTGCTTCCTCCTTATTCATTCTTTTCTCCTCTCTCTCCTTGTGGCTGTGTGAGACACTCGAGTTCTTGCTGTTCGTATCCCATTGGCCCTTTCGCAGAGCTTGTAGGGGACTTTGGTGCGTCGGTGTTGTGATCTGACGTAAACAATGATGCAGTTCAGTAGGTTCTTGCCTTCTGCTGACTCTCATTTTCCTTGGCTGAAAGCATGGGATGTGTGGCACAGTATCTATGTTTATGCTGTGACTTTACGACATTGGAAGGCGTTAAACGCCTGCATAGTCTCAGAGACAGTTTTACACTTGCATGACTGCAGTAACACTGACCTGCTCTGTTCTCTCGAAGGAGAAATAAGGCAAAGACCTCTGCTGTGTTCTATTAAAAAGTCACTCTGCCCACTGTGGAGAAACTTGTTGCCTGAGTCATGAATGCAGCCTAACCAGCGCACAGAGCTGTGAAAAATAGATAAACCATCCTGAGAAAATCAATGACAAGAACTGTTCTTTGGTTTCAGTTGGCGTAGTGTTCACACAGTTACTACGAGAAGAGTGCAATATTTAGAAGCACTGTCTTTTCGTAGAATCGGTGAGAACTCTAAAAAATAGTCTGATCTCTTAAAAAAGGTCCTTTTTCTTGGCCCTAATTCTCTTCCATACTAATCCAAGATGTAGAATTTTATCCATTTGTACTTGATATCTTACTTACCATGCGGCTGGTGACTAATTAAAGTAAATTACAAGCAAGTTTTGAAAATAATTGGGGGATTTATACAAGTTTGATATCTGATCAGTGACAATTTTCAGTCATCCTCTAAAACAGACCATATGGCCCTCGCTGGTATATTCAAACTTCCTCGTCCTGCCCAGTTCTATATTTTCATCAGATATGAAAGTGATCGAAGTGGTCTTGCCAACATTCCCAACAGTTTATAGACTTTCGTGTTGTAAATTGAAAGCTGCACTGGTTCTGATTTGTCTGGGCTACGTTTACCACCCTTACCCTTTTACACCCAGAGACCTGTGTGTTATTTATTAAACAGGAGCACACTCCGATTGTCTGTCACCTGAAACAAGGTGTGCGTCAAACTCGTCAAGCACTCCTTTGCCCTTTAGCCAAGCAAGACCAGTGTAGGGCTCGTGGAGGATATTGCCTCTGTAAATCTGAGCAGCTTCTGGGGTGTCCAGGGGCCCAGTGCTCTAAAATGCATTCCACACTTATTGTATCTGCTGCCTCAGTGGGTCATGTCAGACTGAGGAGCTTTCCATCCTTTCCTCTCTCTGCTGCTGTATCCTGTTACCCTCAGATACGAAAACTATACGAAAAGGAAAAAGCCATTGATGCGCAATTTAATTAATCTAGACCAAAATGATGGCACAGAAGATCTTAAAATTTTGAAACTGCTGTTAAAATTTAATTTCCGTAGACAATATTTTCTTTAATGAATCCCTATTAGATTAGATTCCATTTTAACGTGAGCACATTGTGAACCCTTGAAGCTCTGCTTATTTGCCTATTTAGGTACTGCCTTACTATCGCTCGCTAATTAGAAGGATTGCTAATATTGGTCTGTCTTTGCGGTTGGGAAGTCATGGACATAATGCTGTGTTAAGCTGCTCCAAAAATCTCATGATGTAGTATTGATTATGTTGCACTTAAATAAAACGTGGTTTCTTTGGAGCCTCTCTGCATGAATTCCATTGGGTTTGCTCCATTTTCCATTATGCAGGCAGGCTGGAGATGCTGCTTCATTTTGTTTATGGTTTGAGCTCCATCAGCAGCTGCAGGCTGTGTTATTTGCTGCACTGTATTGTACAAAAGGCCATGGCTGCTGTATATTTTTCAGGTTTGCATGCACCGTAGGTTTAGTTGTGGACAGCAATGCATCAGTAGATAAATGATGGAGTATGCCTAGCTGAGAAACTGACAAGTTTACCTGCTTGTTTCTTTGTTTGTTTGGTCGGAAACCAAAAGAGTAGCTCTACAGGATGTTGACAGAGATGTGGTTGAGTGGTTTGGTTTGTCGAAGGTGTAGGCAAGTTGGCATCTTGGGGGAAATGCCCCAAGGCATTCGAGTTGTGACAGGTGACCCTAAGTTGAAAGCTACGACTACAAGAAAGAAGAAGGTCTCTAATGTTTTACTCTGTGACAAATCTGCAGAAGCTATGATACATTTCACACTAGTTTGAAATGTGGCAGACTGCAAGCCATATTTATTATCTCAGCTCATTCATCTAGTCACTGTGGATTTGATTAACACATTGGAATCCCATTACCATCGTGTTAGCTGCAGCCGTTCTCTTATTTTAAAATGGCGGAATGCTTTTATGAATTACTAACAGGACATGCAAATGAGGGAGATGAGTGGAAAGGGGTGATCGGGCTACATTTCACAGAAATGGAAAAACAGCCGGGAAATAGGAAGATGACTCATATTTATGAGTGAGAGAAAACATTAGCATGATGGTATTGGTCCATAACGTAACCTTAACGTACCTTTAAGGTGGTGTAAGTAACTCTGTGTGTAAGTTTCAGTTTACACGTTTCACCATACCCAGTACAACATAAATATAAACACTCCTCCACCGGGAACACAGTTTACACATACAGAACTACACGTTTTGTTTACAGGACTAACCGTATGAAGACCGAATGCAAAAATAAACTGTAGCTCTAATGTACATGGATTTGAGGGTCACAGCTGCGGTCAGCATGGTAAAACAATGTCATTGACACAGCTCACTTGTGATTGGTCGTGTACAATGTGCGCGTGATGTTGACAGCATGACAGAAAACCAGAAGGTCTTTAGATGTGTTTAGGGTCAATTACCGTCAGAAGAAGACAAGCGTTTTTCTCCCCAGGGTACCCTCGGCTTGGCTTAACCTGCAGCAGTCGAGCATCAGAGTGCTGCTGTTCTCACTGTTGAATTTAGAAGTGATTGAAGGTTTGGGGCAATGTTTTGGAAATCACTTGAAAAAGCCATTTGTTGAAATGATTCAAGATGTTTTGGAAAATGGAACACAGATGTTATTGTGTTAATGTGAATGTTTGTTTGTTTTTGTATGTGAGCGCCCCTTCATTTCCTTTGCTTTCCACTGCTCGACCGGGAGCTCATTATCAAAGAATATACTGAAATCATGGTGTGTGAGAGAGATTTTGCTTGGGGGAGATTGTGCTTGTTTTTAGCTTTGCCCGGGGAGCAGGGTGCTGCTGCTCATCCCTGTCAGTCTGCAGCACAAGCAACACCATCCCAGGGGAGTGTAGGATGCACACACATACTTGTCATATAAATCCAGCAGTATTAAACACAATTCTTACCGGACAGTTTGGGAGAAAGCGAGATATTTGTTACTGCAGTTCATCACCTCAAATGTAGACTCTCAGTGCAGATGCCTACTCACGTGTGTGCATGTGGGTGTCTATTCCTATGATGCACGTTAACCTGCTCACAGTATTTCAGACCTTACTGTCAAACAAAGACACGTTTTTTGTCTCCAACCCCTCACCATATATTTGCATTCCAAGCCCACAGAACATTCCAGGCTCTCTAGACTGAAAACTGACACTTAATACCGACCTGTTCTATTAGTCCATTACCCTTTGTGCGATGGAGACATATCTGACAGCGCCTGCCCTGAATGGCTGCAAGATTGGACTACAAGGCTGAATCCATGTTAGCTGCTGCCAGTTATTGTCTGTCATTTGAGCAGCTCCTCAGCGTCAGCTTGCCTGGGCAGTTAAGAGAGACTGACTTTTAAGGGACTTTATTAGGTGCGGGGTTGTGGCAGGTGTGTAATTTTCATCATGTTTAAATACACGCCGTGTTTCATTTGACTCTTCTTACATCAGAATCTCAGCCATTTCCGTAGTGTCTCTGAAATGTCTTTTACAAAACAGAACAAGCCTAAAGCGAAAGACACCAGAGCCGAGCGTGCGTGCGTCATCCAACCTATCCTAAAACAGACAGACGTTGTTTTGACTTCCACCGCTCCTTGCAGTGGTGCCAGCTGATCCTGAGTTTAATCCAGCCGGCTAATGGCCTGAAGAGAATGAGATTGAGACGCGGTGTATTAAAGCAATAGCGGCTGTAGCTTGGCTGAGTTTGCATCCCAGAATGCTGTCCAGCTGTCTGCCTACAGAGCTTCATGCACAATAGCACAGAAAGACAGAACACTTCATATTCACATTTTGTCTGCAGCAGCATTTCCAGATCTAAAATGGTGATAAAAGTGACATCGAGGTGAACTCTGTAAAGGCAAATAGGAACTGATTGTTATAAACTTTATCTTTATTATTATTATTATTATAACATTGTGTAGAGTAGTGTATCTGAAGCGTTTACCTGCAGCAAGTCCTTTGTTATTATGTAGGGCTGTAGGTTCATATTTAGTTTAAGATTAATTATTTGTTGTATAAAGTGTAAAATGGAAATATCACTATGATGTCTAACTTTGTATCGACAGTCAGAGTTAGTCTCTGTGAAGGTGCAACAAAAATGTTTATTTTTCCTTGGTAAACAACTCAAACAACCACTTACCAAAATAGCAATATATTCATTTCCTGTCTAGACTTCCCGTATGAGATTAATGTTCTTGTATTTGGACTCAGCTGTTGTCAGTATGTCAGCATGCAGATTCTGTTCATTTACAACCGGCTCTTAACTCTCTCACAGGAATTTTTTTGAGCAGCAGACAAAACTAGCAGCAGGATGCTTTTTATTAAGCCTCGCTGCTTGCCTGATGCTATTGATCATAATGGATGAGTTGGCATTGTGAAAGGCTGCCACATCCTCTGCTCCCTCCAGCCATTCACTGCGTTATGCAATGTGTATGAAATGCAGTGACAGCAGAGGACGGAGCACTCCACATTAGACATAATACCACAGAGATGTATTTCAAGGAGAAGCTTGTAAATGTGTGCTGACACCACCATCCGTAGTACCAACGTAACGTTTGTCAATATGCGAGGCGAGGATTGGACTGAGCTTTAGGCATCCACCATACTTGTGTGCTGTAAGTGAATTTGATGAAATCATAACTGGTATATTCACTCGTGAAATGTGAGGACCAACGCATAACTGCTCAGTGTTTGTCAACAGTGTAAATAAGGATGATGATGATGATAATCAAGGATGCTTAATGTCAGACATATTTGTTACTGCGGCGCCATGCTGAGGCACAGAAAAATGAGGCTAGCGTCTGATGTGCTTGATCGTTTTTCAGAGCTCCAGCCAAATTGTCTGCCTTTTTTCAGACTGTCACTTGACAAACGTTTATGCTTCTGGGCCTGGCTTTTATTGGAGGTACAGCATCTGACAAATGTGTAGCACTGCTTCTTGTAAATGTGCGCCACCAACACATCCAGCCACACAGGAAATGTGTAGCATCATAGTGAATATCAGCAAAGTCTTACAGTCACTATAACAGTGTGCATGTAAATAATCAAGCCTTTTATTGCCTCTGCTTTCCAGTCGGGGCAGAAATAGAGGAACATTGCCTCTCATTGGTTGGTGTGGTCATGGAAAAACACACACACACACACCAGCCACTGAGGCTCAGGGGTGAGGTTTCCTGATGACACTGATTTAGGATCAGCTTGCCTTCCCAGTACTTAGCTCAAGTTAATTGCAATTATCAAATTGTACAAAAAACCAGCACAACATAATTTCTTAGTCAAATTAGCTCTGAACCTGTCCAACATCCTGTGCATGACAGGACAACTCTCTTCTTCTACTTCTGCTTTCACTTTTTTAGAGGTAGAATTACAACCCCAAAGAAAAAAGACTGACATTGGTGACAGTTGATAAAATTGTACTCAACAAAGCACCCCTGTCTATTAAGGAAGGTCTATTGATTTTTCTGCTCTTTTAAATTAGTCTCTCATGGATTTGTGCCGTCCGTAGTTCAGGCCAGGTGGCCTTTGACACAACAAGCTAACGTTGCATTCTTGTGGTATGATGGAATGTTAAAATTCAATCAATACCATTATTTAGTTTCTGTCAAGATAACAAACAATCTCAAGCGAGTCTCTTATTTAGCTCATCTCGGGGGGAAGACCAGTATCGATCCTGACTGGGTCAGACATTACCATCGTCAACACGCAGTCGTGCTTCTCACAGTTTCTCAAGTAATTACTTGGTTTAGATTAGTTCTGTGTGCTGATGAATGTGCACCAAGATGTTGCATAGATAGATGAAAACAAGATTTTATTTTTATATTTTGTGAATCGCTGGTGAAATATTAACTATAATTTTTGCATGACGTGAGAATTTCTGATTGCATGGTGTACTCGGCTAAGTAAAGTAATACATTGCTTGTTGTTGTCAGAATATTTCAGTGTATGTTATCCTACTGAACTTTACATCCTGATCCTGACATGGGTTTGACACGAGTCAAAGTTTGCAAACTGCTTTATCCCCATTATTGATATTGGCAGCACTCAGCCATAAACTCTGTCATGTGTTTGGAACTACAATAACAGTCTGCTATGATACCCATGGGTTCGATGTGACTTCATTTTCCTGTGTCAAACACGTAGTTTGCCAGTGAAAATGTTATGACTTAATGTGCGTCTCGCCTTGCCTCCCATGGCAGAGATAACACCAGCTGGTAATGGACCGCTCTCCGGAGGGTTTTAATTGTGGGCCTTTAAACCATCACATAGCAGCCTAGCTTGGCTACAGACTCGCCTAGAAGCTATTTATTTGGATGGGTTTATTTGGTCTTCCATCTTCCAACAACTCTACAGTAGCTCCCGTAGCATGATGGAGGTCAGAGGGTTTTGGTTTATTGACCAGGCCTTAAGGTAGTACCTGTTTTTGCACACGTCCTCCATCTGTGCTCTCCTAAACCTACAATAACTGATTTATTTTTTTCTATATATCTTGGAGAAATATTACAAGCCTAGAATTAAGCCTAGCCTCAAAATAAAATAAAATATATATTAAACAAAATATATATATATATTATACAAAACTCAGTTAAATTTAGATGCGACAGATGTGATTAAGTGGCGCTATCATAAACACACGTTTACATTTTTGGCCTATGACGTTTCAACCGTAGAATCCCAGGATTCCTTGTGTTTATCTGCACCCATCCATAAAGGCCACACCCGTCTATGCCAAACTGCTACATTTGTTTTGTGTTTTCTACATTTTTGTGTCAATTATCATAAAAGCTTAACATAGATAATTTCTTCCAAACTTAAGTGGGTGTGGCTCATCCTTCATAAAGTATATCTATGTTTTGGTGGACATGTTGACTCGCTATTTATGCATAAGAATAAACATCTGTCAACCTGATGGTGGCGCTATAACAACAACAACAACAGTGACATTTTTGTCAATAGAATCAAAGGTTTGTTGGGTTTGTCAGACTAAGTTATGTAGGAACAAATGGACCAGTGTTAAGACATTCAGCCATTCTCTGCTATTCAATAATTATACAGGCAACAAAGCTTTTGGAGAAATGTTAAAAACGTCTATTTCATCATATTTAAGACTATCGATATAATATTGCTGTCGATATACAGGAGCTACAATAGACAGGTTCATCGCCCTGCCCAACACAAGAGGAAGGCATCTGTACAAGAGTAATAAGCAAATGTTTGGACATAGTCTAATACACACACACGCACAAGATGTATTGAAGCCTGTAGTTTATAAATCACACACACAGACACACACACACACACACCAATACACATACCTATGCATGCATTCACACTCTGAGGGCAGTCTTAACATGTGCAGTTATGTGGAAAGAAGGACATACACACACTAATGCATACATACACACACACACACACACTGGGGAACAGCTGTGGGCAAATGATAGAGGAGACTGAAGGGACTGCACCTCCCCAGCCAATCACATTCACTCTCTCTCACACACACACACAAATAATTCTAAGGTGTGGTAAAGCCGTGGATTACTTCCTCTTAAATTATCTACTTTCCAAACATTCCCTCACCATTTTATTTTATCTCACATTTTGATTCCCCCGAGGTTCCAGATTGCTGCGAGTGTTGCCGCGTTTGCATTGGCACGTTTTGGATTGCTCTTCCCACTGCGAATCTGTGTGTGACAGAGGGAGATAGTGAGGACAAGCAGGAGGAGGAGGGGTGGCAAACAGGCTATTCTGTGGCTCGGTCACATGGGTATCCACGAGAGGCAGGCAGAAAGGCTGGAAGAGGCAGAAAGACAGAGAGCATGCTGGGAAATTGTTATCCCACTCTTAGTGGCACTAACTCAGGCTTTTAAGTCGTCGCTGGTGAGGGATCGACTCGTTTAAAATGTGTTTAACTGTTCGATCCAAAGTGCCAATTTATGTTGTGCCATCTGTGTTTGGCCTTTTTTAACCGATTCATTTTGTTTTGCTCAAAGGCACTTCTACAGAAAAACATGGGTGATAAGGGACACGTGCACAAAGTCTGATGCATTTTCACATTTACACACGACTGACAATCATTTTACACACGCAAATGTCAAGCTATTTAAATGACACACAGGATACTCACGCTCGGATTGTCATCAGAATGCTACGCGGCTCTGTGGAATCATATGTCTTCCAGTCTTTACACCCACCCCCTCCGCAGCTACACCTGCTTCTTTTCTGCAGGGATGTATCGCTCCCGCCTTCACATTTTCCTTCTCTCTATTATTATACTGACTGGATCCTCTGTGTGATATTTTTTATGGCACACAAAGCAAAATGTTACTCATGTCTTTTAGTCAATTTTTAATATCTTTTAGCTATATTATATTAAATAAAATAACGATACAGTGTTAATCTTTGAATGCCAGTGACAGGGTTTCATGTTTTTTGTCTCGTTTCTCCACTTGTTCGGTGCCACGGAGTCTAAATTTGGTGTCGGTGTTGCGGATGTTAGTGTATCTGCAGTTTCTTTGGCACCACGTGTGTTTGGTGTTATTACATCATTTTAATTTTTGTGGTCAACCTTTGGTATTCATCTTTGTCACAGGCAGGTTAGTAATGAAACGTATCTGTCTTAGAGCTACTAACACAGCCTCTCTCTCTTTGTCACTCTCTCTCTCCCTCTAGATTCTGCTGCTAAAAAAGCCTTCATCACAGAGGTAAGCGATCAACTGTCCCTGTGATGATTTTGCTCCATTATGCCATTCTGTTTAGTTTTCCTTTGATCCCAACATCAATGTCTACCACTTCATTGGTTTTGACCATATTCATTTGAAATTCTAAGTGTGTCCATCACCCATCGCTTGATAAAAACTCAATATGAGCGTAGTGTCATCATTTGATCGACAACACGCTTGCAGCTGAAACATTGCATTAATAATGGTTTTATTCCATTTTAACTCCAGTTTGATTTTATAGTTTGGCTCAACTCCCTCCCTCCCTTTCCTGCCCTGTAAGGCAGACATGCTTTGTGTTGCTTCAAAATGAATGCTAATGAATACATTCCACCAAACTACACAATTTAGAGCAGCTACCCAAATATTGAGAAATGTTTTGAAGGATGCACAGTAACACACATATTTCTGAAGAACATCTATCAAAGCTCCTTTAATTGAGAAACTATTTGGTTACTTTTGGATGATCTTAATGTTTCTGTCTTATTTTGTAATTCTTCTTTATTTTATTAATGAACAGATCTCTCTGTGTCTCTCGACAGATGCCCTCATCCTCAGGCCAACCTGGTCAGGGGAAGAAGATTGGCCACAGAGGGGTGGATGCATCAGGGGAGACCACTTACAAGAAGGTACAGCGTGCACAGATTATGATATTTATTTCTCCTGGGACAGTTAGACAACTAGAAAACCTTATTCATGGCAGGAAATAGCACCGTAAGTCTATTGTGTAAATGTACAAGGCACATCGGCGTACCCCACAGTAATATATGCAAGAGTATAAAAACAGGAAATATGATATGACAACAAAACACAGTACAGGTTTCATCCGTAGCCTGTGAGAGTGGAGCCATATATCTAGTGTTGATTGATATGTTGTTGGTAGAATTCATGGCTCTGACTCAGTGTGATATAAGTATATTTAATGCGTGGTAATACTTGAAGAGGCGTGATTGTAGTGTGTGGACTCCATATCTGTTTAGTATCTGTTGACTCCTCTTCAAGGTTTGTGTTTACCTTGGTGTAGCATGTCCCTGTGCTTTCCCGAACCGAACTGTGAGCTGTCCTCACCTTGGTCTTAATAAAAAAAAACAGATGAGTGAGACAAAATGAGCAGCTTTTATCATTTACATCAGACAAGCATAGAGGGGAGGAATGGGAGTCAGAGTCTCCTGTAAGATTTTCATCAGCAGATGTCATTGTTTCCTAGATCATATCAGAATACGATAGCAACATTACTGTGCAAAAAGATAAACGTGAAAACAGGAAGATTCTTTGAAAAAGCAGCTCGGCACTTCCTGGTTGACAAAACAAATATCTCTCTGCAGACTACGTCCTCGGCCTTAAAAGGTGCCATTCAGTTGGGCATTGGTTACACGGTGGGCAACCTGAGCTCCAAGCCTGAGAGAGACGTGTTGATGCAGGACTTCTACGTGGTGGAGAGCATCTTCTTCCCCAGGTCTTTATCACAAACAAAAAAAAGTCAAACTATACAAACTGACCAGTGGAGTAAGAATTTATAATACAGTATGGATTGGGATTGAATGTTGTTATTGTCTCATCATCTTATGTTCCATAATATTCCTTTGTGTTCCAGTGAAGGCAGCAACCTTACCCCAGCTCACCACTTCCCGGACTTCCGCTTCAAAACATACGCTCCTGTGGCATTCCGCTACTTCAGAGAACTTTTTGGCATCAGGCCAGATGACTACCTGGTAAGATTCAGCTCGTACCAGCCCATAGTGAAGACAGTAGTTACAATTCTTACAAGATGAAGCTCGGTAGTCTGCATTAAGAGATTGGGGGAAATTATGTCCACACTAGGTCACTGATTTTGTTTGTGTTTGGAGATATTTGGTGTTCAATTATATTTTTGTATTTGTATTTATTATGTATTCGTACTGTATTTGTATTATGATTATAGTTTTTTTAAAAACCACCCTTATGTAACTGAAAATACAGACCTTTCAGGGTAAAATATACAGTAATAGCATTTGGGTCCATTTTACAGACTAGTGAGCGAACACAGATATCACCAAAAATACTTATAAAAAAAAAACAATGTTAGTGACCCAGTTCTGACATGATTTCCCAGAAAATCGCTTTAAAGCAGAAAATATATTCAGCCTGATGATGGAATTTTGTAAGTGGAGGTAAGGGAATGGAGAGCCATGCAGAGAGGATAAATTATGTGAAGGTTAAAAAGAGGACGACTGGGGGAGGCTGGTCTGAAGAGAGAAGCAAAGTCTGATGTCGCTCCCCATCATCATGAAGGACCTGCTGCATGAATCATCCCACTGCCCCAAGCAGACTAACGACACACACACACAAACACACATTACTGCTCAGTCAGTAATAAAGGCTGTTCCATATGTACTTATTCTTAATACATCCTAGTGTCTGCTCCACATACTGGCTGCTTTTCTGCATTCTCTCAGCCAACCTGTGGTAATTCATTACCGTATGTTCACCTGTCATCTGCTCCATACTCATTTATTATTGAGTTATCAAGTACCAAGGTGCGGTTAAACAAGACTGCAGAATCTTTGTAATTCTACCCTACAGGCTGGACTTGTGCCAATACCAGTCTGGCACCAATTTAATTAATTCTTTGCATATTTCTACATCTGATCGATGTCTTGCTTTCAGTCACATTTACATCTAGGCCAACCAGCTCCAAATTAGGAGTATAGGGTGTAATCAGAGCAATTTGGTTAATTAATTGAGAGCCGTTCTTAATAAGAGGACCTGTGCTTAAACATTTATACACAACCTTTAAGTCCAGTCTGACCACTACTTTTTATCTGTTCTCCCGCGGTTTGCTTGTTCATATGGTGATTCACCACATTAAAGTCTGTCTCAAACCAGCTATGAGTGTTTCATGTCAGAAAAAAATTAACAGTGAAATGGAAACTTCATCCTGCAATGCGTTAGTAATATTTGCACACATTCATTTTAATGATGTATTGTCCTCATCTCTTTCATCCCTCTCGCTCATCTGTTTTATGCTCATTGATTGTTGGTTGCACATAACTATCACCACATCCAGGCTTGCTCGTCTTCACCTGACTTTGCTTTCAAACATTGTCTACCTTAGCTGTAATGGGGCCTTTTCTATTAGCATTAATTGCACCACTTTTGACAATGATTAATAGTTTTTTATAAGGTGTTTTGGAGGTGTGACCAGGATTTTCATCGTACTTGAGTGTAGAGACGTAGTTTCTACTCAAAGCAGGTGATGGAACAGAAAAATGTAGAATACTAATGGCAAGCACTCGTGATATATATAGAAGCAGTGCCAGGATTCATCCACCCATAACTTTAAGATCCAGTAAATACCTACACCAGAGGCCAAATAGATCTCGACAGTCGGAGTGGTTACTCATCCGTTAGGAAAAATCAATAGACAAAATGTATAATTCTCATGGGTGCTCCAGAGGTGTAAAAATATTTATGCATTACCATTCAGCCACCGTTAACTTGCTATCATTTCCAGTCAGCCATCCCTTGTTTCCATTTGTCCCTCTAACCTTGTGTAATTGAATTTAAATGAAAAAAAGAAATTGCAACGAGATGAAATGCCAGCGTGTCCTAAAAGGGCCGATTAAACAGTGAGTCATTAGCTGAAGATGAACCTGGCCAGCCTTACCTTGTCCATTACTTGCTATTAAGCACTATTTTGGCCTCCCACACACGGGCATTGAGGGAAAAGGTTAAAAATCTCAAGTTCAACTAAAATCACATCAGCACAAGACACATTCACAAAACTGTTATTTTACATATACCTATGTTAGTCATGGGTCACATGGCTGTATCCAATAGTGTGTTTGTGTCAGCTAGCTGTTCTGTTCATATCACTACTACAAACTGTCTGCAGCCAAAGCACTGTATTCAGAAATGCATGGTTTACAATTTATTATCAACAGGGCGTTCCATAAAAGATGTATCAAAAGATGGAAGAGGTTGCACTAATGTGATATCCCGACAGTATTTTGATTAAGCTGTTTTCGTGGGATGCTTGCAGAGCTATCCTATTCATATTCAGGTTTCTAGACTTCCAGCAATGACTCAAAACACCTCCACATTTCATTCCTTGCCACTATTTAATCTCTGTCGATACTTTGGCATAACCTATTTTTTAGATTAATTATGACCAAAATATTCATGACTTGGACAGAGGCCACAAAACTAAATCTATATTTGTTCCATTGTTTAATTAAGTACAAAACATTTAAGTGGAAGCGAATAGTTATGATGTGATTACTATGTAATTAGTCCTATCCGTGTGAATTAAAATAATCAGCTGTTTTTCACTTCCTTTTCTCATACCTACAGTACTCCCTGTGTAATGAGCCCCTGATTGAACTTTCCAATCCTGGAGCGAGCGGCTCGGTGTTCTACGTTACCAAGGATGACGAGTTCATTGTCAAGACTGTCATGCACAAGGAAGCTGAGTTCTTACAGAAATTGTTGCCTGGATACTACATGGTAAGCCGAGCCAATAATGGTTGGAGTCTGTGCATGTGTAGAGAAAATGTAGGTCATTGAAATGACACGTGTTTCGATTCAGTGTCAGCTTTTCAACTTGGTGAGATATTTCCCTGTTTTTCATAACTTTCATAATTGTGAATATTGCCAATTTAATTACTTAAGATCAACTTTATTGATCCCACACTGAGATAATTCACGTTACAGGAGCTCAAAAGATACAGGTAGAAAAAGGAGAGATTGTCTTAAATTTGGAATTTTTGGAATTTTGAATATTTGTTTTTAAATAACACTTAAAAACAGTGTAAACTGTGTTAAAGTGGTCACTTGATATATTCAGGACTGAGCAAATCAGATCTTGACAGGTCATTGCACACTGTGTCCCACACATTTAACTGCTGACATTTTTATTTAGTGTCATGTTTTCAACCATCATGTTTATGTAAGACCTTAGAACTTTCCTCCAAGCGTGAAGTCACTTGCGTACAACGTGGGCACAACAGCTCTATTATGTCTGACTAAAACCTCAGGTCATGAGGTTTTAGTATTCCAGTAGCCGGATGTACTGTACTTATGCCCGACAGAGCATGACTTTTACCAACAGAAGCCCTCCCCCACCCCCTTCGTGTCTCCAGACCCTGTCTGAATGGACGAAACCAGCAATCGCTCCATGTATGTCCATGTTACTATTTCAGTCTCTCAGGTTCACATCCCAAGGCGGCATGTTTTTTTCATGTACCAGCAGCTACAGCCAAGGACTGCAGGAATTCATTTAATCATTTAGGGACGTTAAGTCTCAGCACATTTACTCTGACCTTTTCCCACCATTTTGGTTGTCCTCCGGAGCGTTTCAGTAGGTATAATTGGTTTAAGGAAGTGGCTTAATGAAAGCAGAGGGATTCAGGTTCATGTGGGACGGCTGTAGCCTGAAGCCAGAGCAGCCTGATGCTTAGACTAAGACAAGATGAACAAAATAGACCACTGCGGTAAAATGTAATTTAATTAAAAAAAACTTCTTTATATTCGGAGCTCCACATGTCTTCCACAGCTGACTGGCTGGTGGCGGTGGGCGGGATTAAGAATCTGTTTCTGGGCAGCAAACAGATCACAGTGATGTCACTGAATTGACTGTTGCCACTTCTCTCCTTTCTGCTTATTCGCTTATTATTATACACCGTGTCTCTGTCCACTCCTTTGTTTTGTCTTGCTGCCATGACACTATGACTCTCTCGCTCTCTCTCTTTTGTGTATTTTATTTTCCCTTATCTCCGACTGACCCATTCTTTGAATCCATCCGTTCCGCATTCTGCTTCATGTTCATACTTGTTCTCTCTGCTCCTCACGTGTCAGCTGAATCGTCTCTGCCCTCTCAACACTGACAGAAGGGTCGTGTGCGGCGAAAGTCCTGTCATGTTCTCTCTCTCTCTCTACTCTCGCTCTCTCTGTGTCTGAACTATTTAGCCACACTTGAATTCCATATTCATCATTCATCTCTGCGTGTCTCTCCCTCACTCTCTCTCTCTCTCGTAATAATTTCTTCTTGTGAGTGGCCTGCGTTATCACTTGGTGGACCAGGACTCTCTCCTCTCTTATTTCTCTAATGGGACCGGGCTGGCTCAGATCCCAAGGTCATAGCAGGTTTTTACGGTGCACCCCGCCTGCCTAACCTCATTTGTTAGCCCGGTTACTGAAATATTCAGCAGAGATCACAGATAAAAGGGAGAGCCCCATATTGTGGAAAAGCAGAATGTGAATTTTGAGGTCTGAGAGTGCCCTGTTTTTCTGCCAGATTTCAACCCATTGCATAAATAAGCAAATATTTTCTAGGCTTGTTTGTTCACTTACCCTAGAAAAAGTCCCAAAGTTATAGTTTCACTTTCTATAAACAGATCCTTTCTTTTTTTCTTTCTCAGAACTTGAATCAGAACCCCCGCACATTGCTGCCCAAGTTCTTTGGGCTCTACTGTGTCCAGTCTGGGGGGAAGAATATCCGTGTGGTGGTGATGAACAACATCCTTCCCCGTGTAGTTCGCATGCACCTCAAATATGACTTGAAGGGCTCTACTTACAAAAGGCGAGCCTCCAAGAAGGAGAGGGAGAAGGCCAAGCCCACTTTCAAAGACCTTGACTTCATGCAGGATGTACAGGATGGACTGCTGCTGGACCAGGACACCTTCAACGCATTGGTGAAGACCCTACAGAGAGACTGTCTGGTGAGAAGGAGGGAGAGAAACGTGGGAGGTGGGCAGCAGAGGATGGGGGGAGGAGAGGATACATACAGTACAGCTGACTGTTTTACAGCGAGCGTGATGGCATAGATGGATGTGAAATATTAGAAAGTGATGACATGTGGCTGTGTTCCTGAGAGTGTGAGGTTGTTCAGGAGGGAGTTTGCCGTTCCCAGGATCCCTCACTATAATTTACACCTTTGTTACAGGCAGGCAGTGAAACAGACTACAGGCCTGTCCTTGTCTAGTAAATCACCATCCAATAAATCCCATGTGCAAGAGAGTGTAGACTATATCTACACACTATCTCAATTCATTCCTTTCTGTTTGCATGTGCTTTACTTCTTACAGTTTGCTCATCTGTAAAGAGACGAGAGTAAATAACATGTAAATAATCTGTTAAATGTTGAGGTCTGAATTTCAACTTGTGATAATGCTCAAGACAAGATATGCAAGTGTATTTTCGTGCACGGTGTTCTCTTTTCTCTCAGTTTTTCTTTGAAGTGTGATTTAGCCGATAATGCAGGTCATATACATATAATTTCATATAATTTGGCAAATATTTAATGTGCTTGTAATGTGCTGACTCTATCACAGTTTTCTGAGATGTTCCATCTTTGCCCACTGCTCAGGTGCTGGAAAGTTTTAAGATCATGGACTACAGCCTGCTTCTTGGTGTTCACAATATGGACCAGGCAGAGAGGGAGAGGCAGATGGAGGGATCTCAGGGCGATGAGAAGAGACCTGTGGCTCAGCAGAAAGCTCTCTACTCCACAGCCATGGAGTCCATCCAGGGCGGGGCCGCCTGTGGAGGGGCTATTGACACTGATGACACGTAAGTTTAGCACGAGAGGCCTAGCCAGGGTAGATGTAGCCAAACAAGAATGCAATAAGAACGTGTGTGTGTGTGATTGTCGGCTCTGGTTTGACACTTTTTTAAAATGAAAAAGGGTTTCAGATAAAGTTTAGCTAAATTAAAAATCTTAGAATATAAATCTTAAAAGATTTCAAAGAAAGTATTGAGTTATGTTGAGCGTGTTGCTCCACATTCCAGATGTTGGCTGTTGAACAGTCAGCGCTGTCATTCCAGAGGATGTCAAGCTTTGGGTTCAGACGAGTTTAGTGGTTGGCAGTACGGTTTTGGGCTGTGTGTGCAGAGTTGGAAATGAAGGAAAATGACAAAATAGCCCAATATTCTACCTTTTTGTCCATCCATCCATCCATCCACCCATCCATTATCTATACTGCTTATCCATGTCACGGCTGGCGTCTATCCCAGCAGTCATTGTGGTACAACCCGGACGGGTTGCCAGTCTATCGCAAGGCTGACACACAGACCGAGAGCTTTGGTCGATGTAGATACTCCAATTCAGCTTTTTTGTAATATTTATCCATCCATTCTCTACACCTGCATATCCTGTGACCTTTATCTGTGAACATTTAATCTGTCTGGAAATGAAGAAAATGTTGGCAAACAGACAACACATTGTTCAGACTAAATCACCAAATCAAATTATAGCAGACATGTCATCAGCATTTTAATTACATTTTCAATCCTCTCAACCTCTCATCCTCTCACTGCTGGTTTCTAACATAACATCTAACAGTGACACTGATGTGCTGTAGATTAGATCTTGGCCCCCAAATGGATTCATTAATTAGCGGGTAGGAAGCATTAGACCATAATTGCTTGATCGAACTACTAAATAGAAATTCATGATTACAAATGCATAAATATTATAATAACACCCCTATAGTAACAGCCCTACTCAGTGCTTTCACTGTGAGCCATGTTTTAAAGTTTAGTATAATGTCAATGCCACGGTTTCTATGATATTTCCCATGTACACAAGTAATAATTGTCAGTTTAGTGTTCATTATATTGTGACGCTTGTTTTGGGACATACATGCGTACTTGTGTTTAAGTTATAACCAAAATGTCTCAATAAGTTTACAAAGTAGGGAGAGTTATTGTGTTTTCGTTTCAGAATGGGTGGCATTCCAGCTGTCAACGGAAAAGGAGAGAGACTTCTTCTCTACATTGGAATCATTGACATCTTGCAATCCTACAGGTAATCATGACAGTGTTTATACCTTTATAGGTCATCAGATAGATCCTACATATAACCGTCAGATGGCACAGATAGATAAATATGTATCGCTTACATTTGTATTTGCCAGTGACCCTAATACATGTTAAACACCAAGGTCTTAAACTGCTTTCGTCTGGATCTGCAGGCTAATCAAGAAACTGGAGCACACGTGGAAGGCTCTGGTTCACGACGGGGTGAGTGCTGTTTTGTTTTATAGACAGCAAGCGAATATTAAGTTGGTGCATATGGTACTTCTGCACTCTCTGACTTTTTCAGATAAAAAGTCAGCATGTCTGTGTGAATGATATCTTTTCCATTTTACGTCGTAGTGTCATATTACTCAACTATGTGACAGATCGTGTTTACACAAAGGAACAACTTACATTCAGTCGTGCCAGATCTGATGTGCCGTAGCTTCGAGCTTTATTTGTCTTTGGATATGTATGTGTGTTTGTGTAGCTACGTGTTTGGCAGACCTGAATTATTGTTTTGATGGACAGCCTGTGTGTCTCCCTGAACGTTCAGCTCTGTAAGCCCGTTTGTCCATCTCTTTCAGCCTTTCAAGGTTAAAATTATGAAGACATTCTGGTCTCATAGCTCAGCCCTCTTTTCATTCACACAGCCTGTTTAGACAGGTTCGTGTTTGTAACTATTTAAGTGTTTTAAATCTTTTTACAAGTCAACTTTATAACCCTGTGAGTCAATCAGGCTATCAATTGGACTGATATTTTCGTTAGGTTTCATTGTTGGGTTATCATTTATTGAAAATAAGTGGAACACAGCAATGCTGTAATGCAGATGATGATGATAAAAAGAGAAATATGGAACTAAACTTAATTTATGAGAAATGCTTTCATTTCAAATATCGTCCTAAAATGAAACATTGATGCAATGACTATAATTTAAACAAGACAGACATGATCAAATCAATCAAATTTATTGAACTCACAAGGATGGAATTCAGAATGCCTCACATGAAATGAACACGTGTCAATGATTAAAACAGTTTCAAACGAGAGCAAAGGGGAAAGACAGGAAAACTATTCATGTAGATGTGCTAATTTCCATTTTGCTATTTATCTGCTTATTGACAGCTGAGGATTTATTTAGTTCCAACATTAAAAGGCAGGTTTTATACTGTTAAATATATGTTCCACACTTTGGGGGCATACGTGAATGTTACTGACTCATTATTATGACTGCGGTTTTCAGCTACCAGTAAATGACCTAAGGACTCATGCAGGGACATATGGCTAGAAAGAAGTGTGATATTTGTGTGAACTAAGGGATGGTGTGAGTGCTCTCTCTCACTCTCTTTTTCTCTCACACACACAAACACCCCGCTGTGTCACTTCCACATCATCTGCCTGTGAAGCACCACACTGTGCTTCATCCTCCTGGGGCTTCCACTGTACATCAGCACCAGTTATTAAGATGGAAACAGTCTCTCCAAAACACACACACATGAACATACTCCAGATATGTGTGTCACAGCAATGCTATAAGTCCCCTGTGCATAACTGTTGCTGAAAATATTCCACAAGCTGCCTCTGATGTTTTAGATAAGTGTTATTGCCCCGTCATGATTTTATTCATATTTATCTCAGGTGATACCGATGCCATAGTAACCACTGGATGTAAGGGGAATTGCTAAGTTGTTTTCTCTATGTCCCTTTTTTCTTCAAGTGTCTAAACCAAACACCAAGTGTCAGCTGTCAGTCTGGTCACAGTGTGATCTTAGTCTACTGGCACATTAATAATGGAGAGTCACGTCTGACCGTGTTTCTTTCTGTCTGCTTTTGTCTTTGTCTCTGCGTGTGTTGTTGTACTGTGGGACGCTAAAATACTAATAGACAATATCATCATTTTAGCTCTTACTAATCTCTCTGTTTGTCTCTCTCTCTGTCCCTCAGGACACTGTATCAGTCCACCGGCCAGGCTTCTATGCAGACCGGTTCTTCAAGTTCATGAGCAGCACAGTCTTCAAGAAGAGTTCCTGTGAGTTCATCCTCATTAGACACTGCCTTACATAGTCAAAGAGAACAGCAAATGTCAGATGCCAGGCTTTTGTCTCTTTTACTGCTCGGCCTTGACAGGAAATTTCAGATTGTCTACTGCCTTATTTGGCACTACTGTCATGTTAGAGAAACACATCAGAAAACCCTCGTGGAGGCTCCCTCTGCATCATCCTCTTAAGATTTCCACAGAAGGAAAACCTTCATTCCCACGAATTTTATTGATATGGTTATGACACATCAACGATTTTCAAGCCAGAATGATCCTCATTGTGTTCTTCTCCAGCTTTAAAGTCATCTCCATCAAAGAAGGGTCGCGTGTCGTTGTCGGTGCCTAAGTGTGCTGGTCCCGGGGCAGCTTGGTCAATCAGTCAGCTGCCATGTGAGAGAGACGAAAATATCTATGACCTGAGAGGAGCACGCAGCTTTCCCACGCTGGAGGATGAAGGTAAATACATCGGGACACAGGATACAGGCGCAAATCTAAGTGCAGATATCATGACACGGACAGATGATGAAGGACAGATGTGGTCTTCCTTTACAAGATGTCACCTCATAGTGCAGTTATTATGACTACAGGCCGTTTTCCTAACCTTTGAGCATCTCTACTCTCTACGCTAGATACAATAAAATGTAATCCAGGTCAAGATCAATCTGGCGTTGGTTCAGAGAGATCAAATGAAAAAGGTCTTCAATCTACAATAGGTTTGTCGATGTTGCTGCAGGACAGAAATGGTGTAACAGAACAGGGCTTCTGAAGACATGAAAAAAACGCTAAAAAGCAATGAAAAATGTAAAACAGAAAATAACCGTGCATTTCCACAAGTATGCGAAGCCGTTCGTTCAGATTTAAATAAATTCAAAGCTTTCTCTCCCCTCACTAGGGCGTCCCGATCTCCCTTGCACCCCTCCATCATTTGAGGAGGCAACCACAGCGTCAATAGCCACCACGCTCTCCTCCACCACCTCTCTGTCCATCCCTGAGAGATCCCCCTCTGACTCAGCTGAACATCCTCGCTACAGGTCCTGACACACACACACACACACACACACACGTGCACACCCATGGACTCACTTTGTAGGCTTATGTTGCAAATTGCTGACCCGCCCGTTTCAGATTCCTGGTATAGTGGATCAAATAGCACAGCACAGCAATCTACCTTTCATATCACTGTGGCCACAACTCATCTACATGAATGAACGTTGTGCCACTGGCAGGACACATTTGCAATTGTAATTCGTGTTCATGTGTCTCCTCTGAAGCATTTTTATTTCGTTTTGACCGAAACCGCCTTATGGTATCTCATGTTTGTATGTTTATGACACAACTTAATGCGATAAAGCAAATAAATTTGGTTTTGACACGTTGCTTTTTAACAACCTCACCCAACGTGTCCCATGTCGGCCTGCTCCCTAGTACCCACATTCACACCGCGTTGACACTGTTTCCTCTGTCTCCAGGAGACACACCCAGTCTCTGAGCCATGATGTGAGGTGAGTCAGGATCGTGAATCCTAGTTTCATTCCAGCACGGTTGTTGTTGAAGTAACTCAGTTGTTCCCCCACAGTATGAGGGCATGCTCACTCCCATGTTTTTTCACTGTCACACATTTCTGGGTGGGTTTGCATGAGCACTGTGTGGTCAGTCTGTTAGTCTGTTTATATGAACTTCTCCTTTTACTGTTTTTAAAATGGAGCTGTGTGTATGTTTCCCACATGTTTATCTCATGCTTTAATGTGTTTCCTCTGTGCGCGTTTTTTATGTATGTGTGTGAATGTGTGTGTGTTCATGAATGTGAACAGGACTCAGGAGGAGCGTATGCGTGAGGAGGACCAGCAGACCATTACAGTGGAGGTGGAGGTGAAGAGACATGACAGTGAGCCTGCCATTTCTGCAGCTCAGCCCTCACCTGAAAGAAGGTAGAAAAACACCATCCAGAAATCTATTTATGTAAAATTGTACTTGACAGTGTGTTGAAATAAAACCGAACGGAAATAAAGTAGTACGTTTACCACAATCCGGTGAAATTATTTTGGCATGTCAAATCTTTTAACTGCATCATAAAGACTAATGGAACAACTAATGGAAATCTATGACATAGCACTGGATATGGGAGTAGATTTGGGTGAGTGTGAGGATGCAGCAATTTTGTGGCAATCCAACTGCATCCATCTGCAAAATTAAAATCAATACTAATAATTTATTTTGGGTTCTATAGTCTCTGGAGAAGTCAGCAGCATTGGAAGGTGCCAAACTGTTCTAGATTTTGTTTGTGACTAATCCTGTCACCTAGTGGACAACTGGTAAAGGACAATGAAAATTCTGGGTTTATTTTCCAGACAGGATGTTACATTGTACACACTCGCCTCAGCAGCTTGCCTTGGTATTTAATGAACACGTTAAATAGAACATTATTGTTAGCCTGACTCTTAGTTGTCCCTTGGGCCCATTTTTCATTTTAAACAGTGGCCTAAACTAATTTGGGTTTGAAATGCTGTTGAGTAGTGATGAGACCATCATGACCCTAATCAGTTCAGGGTCAGACAGCTGTTCAGACAGATTAGTACGACTCATCTCCCACTGGAATGTAAAAATCCAATATAATATGAATGTATAGAAACACGCTTTTGTCCATTATTGCATCATATTCTTAATTTTCAACACTTACTGTAATTCACATTTGATTTTAGAGGACTGGGGTCCAGGGGTGGACACACAAATACATTAAAGGCTGCAGGCACTATTGAGAGCAGGCAAGTAATGAGGTTATGTGAGAGTATATTCATCAGCCGGAGACAGGACTAGACGAGAGGGGCCGCCAGTAAAAATAGGGCAACGGGGCAGGACTGAGGCTTAGAGTTAAGATTACCTGACCCTCTCTATTTAATTAAACTTTTCTAATTTGGCATTTTAGTTTTTTTGAAATGTGAAATGGTACAAAGCAATCAGAAAGGGAGAGCAGCAGGAAAGAGGTGTGGAAACATTGGATGGATGTGTGGCACAGGTCAGCCACTAGGGCTCTCGTGTGAAAGCACCTGGAGAAAGAGAAGTGGATGTGATCACCAACCTGTCATCGATTCTTTAATCGTTGATGTTGTGTACAAAATGCTTTTACTTTAATTTACAGTCTTGTTCTGAACTAACTGTCTCTAATCTCATATCTTAGTCCATAACCAGGTTATGTAAAGTGTATGAAAATTACATCTCTGGCCTCTCCACAGTGACCTTCAGGAAATAGCCGGCGCTGAGGCACTTGATGCTACGGCCGTTGCACCTTCTAGCTCTTCGCCTGCGCCCGAAGCCTCTTCCTCCATGTTAGCCGCTGCCTCCTCTCCTGGATTAGAAGAGGAAACTCCAGACAGTCCCAAGATTGTGGTGTTGGAGGCAGACAGAGCCAGCCAGGTGTCGGGTTCGGGGTGCAACAGCCAGGCTTCAGTTGATGATGATGATGATGTGCCAATCACAGATATCTACATTGTGAGCAGCATACACACATACAACTCTTCCCACATATTCAGATACAGTATGTCCTCCCACACAGACAAGTTTGACTCAGTCACATAAACTTTGAAAACAATCTCTCCTCTTATCATGATTTATGTGATCTCCCATCACATATCATTTATTTTTCATTTTCCCATTAAATCATGATTTTATTTAATCTGTCCCAGTGTGTACTGGCTCACACTAATGCACATTTGCATAGAAATGCGTAATAAACAATTTATGGTTATACAGTCAATGCACTGAGCCATGTGATGGTCTCCCCCCAGAGACGTTGACAGAAGGACCACAGACAGGGAGTGGAGACAGACGCTGGTATGGGAATGTTAACAGTTGCTTGATGTGTGCAGTGCATTGAGTTAAACGTTGTACAGAATTGCATTGTGCCCTGCGGTTTGGATTGTTTGCAGAGATTATAGCATGTTAATCTTCACCTTACTGTCAGGGATCTGAAACGGCCATCAATACAGGCCGTTGGCCAATATGTGCTAGATAAAGACCTATTGGTTAAATACTTTCACAGTTTGTGTGCGATCAGTCTGCAGGCCTGTCCCAAGTCAAAGCCTCAAGCTACAGATCATCAGACAGCCTGATAGTGTTGTGTTGGCTGGACTAAAAGGACCCAAAAGCACACTTATAAATGAATGTATGAGTTTCAGGTAGAGGACGGAGACATTTGCCAGTGATCACAGTAACTGGGTGTCTCCTATCAGGACACAAACCCTTTGTAATGTGACTTGAAATCCTAATGTCCAGCAGTAAGCTCCATTAGCCCAGTTTGGCTGATGCCCGGCTCATGCTGCAGAGGAGACAGCGCACCCTTTGTGCACAGCAGCATGAAGTCAAAGAAACCCTGTGCACATCCTGAAGGAAGTTGTCTTTGATCAGCTGTAAACTCCACATCTACCTCCACTACACAAACACAGGTTCATTAGCTATACATATATGTACTCAGGCAAACCCCTCAGATAAACCAATCAACAAAACCCAACATCATTTTGCTGTAGAGATTTTGGAGAGATGGAGTGTCTGACAGCAACACTGGCTGACAGCTTTTGGCAACCTGAGGTGGAAGTAAGCAGAGTCCGTCACTGTGTTTGGCCAGTCAGTCAGCAGCTCGGTCTTGCCAGGAAGTTGCAAGAGTGATTAGTTTCAATCCACTTTGCTCTTACATCCCACACTTTAGTTTTTTATTAGTTTCATTTTCACTGAAATAGAGGGGTCCATTTGCCTGACACCTGTTTAAAATCTATATGTACTGTTATTCTGTGGTCTGTCCTCAGGCACCCGAACAGTAAAGGCTGAATATGCGAGGATAAATCATTTTGCGTTAACTCTGCAGGCAAAATTCAATTACAGTATATTTGACTAGTTTAACGTATTAGAATTGAATTTTTGTAAAAGGAAATGCTGCTTTTGACCACAGTTAAAACCACAGAATCTACCATATAATTTGTCACGCTTATTTACATCTATTTAAATTTTGTTCATGACTGCTCTTTTTTACTTCATTTCTTTATATCACTGCCATAGAACCACTTAATACTTAACATCCATTCCAGTGAGACAATAAAAACATTCCCTCCTATTCTACCATCTTTTTCCAAGTCATTACTTTAAATATGAAAAGTGGTAAGGAGTAAATTATAATTTTGAGGCGCCAGCATTTGAGATCCTGTAGCTCCCCAGGGAATCACATCATGAAGTAAATATGCCTGTGTAATGGGGTACAGCGGTGTTTCTGAACGACTGCTGGAGCCACAGTGTCGGACCATTTGACTCCGGAATGAGAACTAGTACCATTGCTGGAGTCGATGCTGGAACAATTCTGGTTGAATAAAAGCACAGCTGCTGTCACACACATATACAAACGGGGAGGGAGGAAGAGAGGAGATGGCAGTGTTTACTGTCATAAATCACAGTGAAGACACAACGGCAGCAATATGGCATTAAATGTCACATATTTAACATCTTTTCATACTCTCATTCGGTGAAGAAATGAAAGAAAAAGAATGACCTAAAATCTGTCAAGTCAATACCTAGGAAAGGTCTGTAAAAAAGATAATCCTGCAATGTTTTCAGCCAATATTCTGCAGTCTCTGTGTGAAATAAGCTAGTGCATGAGGAGATTGGTCTGGTTTGGTCACGTCACCTCACGTCTTCCTCTGAGTGGCTTGTGGTTGAATTATTCAGTCCTCAGACTTTTATGACTCTATGTTTTCACCTCTGTACTCCTGCACATCTGTGTTGTTCTCTGCCTTTGTCTTGACCATCATTGTCATTTCTTCCCATCCTTTATCTTCCTTTTCTTTTGTCTCCCATTGTGCTGATTGTGCTCGCCTATTAATTTTCACCTTTGCTTTTCATAACTTTGCTTTCTTCTGTGTTGGCGCTGCGTAGGAGGAGATGTTGTGGGAAGAATGATGGGTATAATCATGTAGATAGTAGATTTGAAAACAAAGAGGCTCCCACACCACTGACACGTCCCCTCCATCACTGTTGGAGTAGATACTGATGGAGGATATCCACATTTTTCACACATTCTTTTTTTATCCTACTTTTTTCCCACTCCTCTGATGCTCCCTCTGTGTCATCCATCCTACCTCATCTCTCTTCTCATATGTCCATAATTCACATGCCCCTTTTTTTTCCTCTCTGCAATGATAAGTTTCCTAATGTCAGAATGAGACAGTGCTGCCTGTGTCATCATCAATCCCTTATTATCCTCGCTCTAATTATGATTGCACTGTTGAGAACAAACGAGATTGTCTGGATTTCAGTTGTGTCCTCTGTCCCACGGTCTGTGTAGGATGTCATGATTTATGTCTTATTCACTATAAGTCACACGTACTGAAGACAAAGACGCGTGGGAGGTGGTTAAACAACAGACAGGCCGCCTTGTATATGACAGCATCCATCATTCTTTTAATCTTCCATTCGTCTGCCCAGTTCCTTTGAAATTTCCTCACTCGCTGACAGCTTGCCTTAGAGGTTGCTGTGGAGATTGTGTGTTTGCTTCAAAGCACTGAGCTTTTTCCGTGCGTGAGAGTGTGTGGATGACTTCAACCCATAGCACCTCCATCGCCTCATTCTCGCCTTCCTTTGTTAAAGGCCTGACACACATTTATTGAGGGAAATAAGGGGACATTTTGAAAGAACAGGGACAGCACTGAGTTTAAACTCACTGTACTGTCCACTCGTGCTCATTAGAACAGAAACACATCCTGTTCTGGTGTTTTGCTTTGGCTAAAGATGTGTGTCCTTGTCTCAGACACATTGTCCAGGTAGTCTGATTTTCTTCCTATTCTCCCTGTCATTGCAGCCTCCTCCTTCCCGCTCCTCATCATCCCCTTCTGGCTTGTGAAGAGTAATCCTTCATTCTGTCCATTTAACGTCAAGCAGCTGGTTCTAAAAGAACAAAACAAAGATAAACACACATATCATATTCAATCACATTTCAGTTGCTTGTTTGTCAGCATTTCCACTGTACCACATCTCCCAATGTTTACATCTACATAGATATTAAATGTATTCAGCTCTCACCTCTTTATTACCTGTGCTTTCTTACACTTGCTTGGTGTTAATGTTAAATTCACACTTACTGATGTATCTCCGCAGCATTTCCTCCTTTATGCATCCCTAATTTTTCATTTCCTGTTTTGTCTTTTCCTCTCCTGTCATCTTCGGCCCTTCTCCTGCCTGTCCCTGCTGCTTGTCTCTTTGCCCATGGCCTCTCTTCTGTCTCTCTGGCCCCCTCTGCTGTGGTGGGTGTGTAAAAACAGCCTCCAGAGGACAGGACCTGGGTTTACTCTCCACTACACTATGGCTCAGAGCCTAAGGCCATGCCAGATGGGGATTGGGATGGAGAGACAGTAAGTGAGAAGCATTGTATAACAGGAAAAACTCATAGACAAGGAATTGAATCACGTCTAGACTGTGTTGTTCAGTGTTATCAGATTTTTTATTATAAAGAATAACAAAGCTGGAAAGGCTCAGTTGTGGCTATATGTGTAAAGTAAATGCAACTCTCAGATAGGTTTATTCTGTCCACAAACTCATCCATACCACACAGCATTCATCCTACACAGAGGGGTGGAAATAGATCTGCCTGTGTGATCATCATCATCAACAACCTCCAACAACAGGAAGTGCAGTGTTTCCTGCATTATATGCCATCAACCTCCATAACATTGTTACATGTGTTCTCCCCTCACGCCTCAGCAAACTCAACCTGCTTACACTGCTAGAGATACACAACTAATGGAAAACCTCACAGAATTCCACAGAACAGGGGCATTTCCCTGCTAGTTTGTGCAATCAGAGGCAGAGAGGTGAGAGTTGTATCTTTAGAAGGCTGTGGAATCCAAAGATTTTTGTTTGTGGTAAGGTCAGTATTTAATTGGCACATCATATACTCTACAAATCAGGTTGAGTTTTACATCCTACAAATTGATATCTATGGGCTCAGACTCAAGATGAAATCCGTTTGAGCCCCCTGACAATATTAGACAACTAAAGGTATTAGACCAAGTAAAGTAACGACGAAAATGATATCATAAATGTTAAGCAGTAGGGCCACACATCGAATTCTGTGTGACGTAGTGTGGTGCTGCCACACTACGTCATGCTTTGATAAGGTATCAATGATTAATGAATATCAGTGATTTTTCTTCTCATTTTGCTTTTGAACATCTCAGAATCTTTTATGATGTCAAATGATTCTTTTCCTCATTCCTGATCTTAATGGTTTGTGTACTTTCATTTCCAGTTAACGCTGACTCCACAGCCTCACACTACAGAAGCGTAGTTAGTCATTAACTTTTTCAAATGCCAAGTTGTAGATAATGGCCATTTACAACACACATTTGTCAGATGGCAAAGGCGAAGTATAGTGGGGTAAATATACAAAGGGTCAGATTTTGATTCCCCTTCATGTAGCCAGCACAGTTTGATTAAATAAATGATATTGGCTTGGGACAATCGCCCTTTTAGAACATTAGCTGATGCTTTCTATTTCTTTTTGCTAACAGTGGAGATAAAGGGTCAGGCTGCGTTAGACTACAGGGAACAAACTATGCATACTGTATCTGAACTCTGTGTTCACTCTGTTATCACACAGATTTGTAATATGCGATTCATCTTCAGGAAATCTGTGTGTTTGCGGTGATATGTGTTCGCCTTGACACACTTACTGTATTTTCATATTTTCTCCTCACTTTTACAAATATCAAACTGTCTCATACTCGGCAAGTGATGATCAGCCCGCCCAAGTTATTTGTTATTTACTACAATACATTCACCATCTCCCTTTATCTCCCTATCTCCAACAGTAAATCCGGACCTGCGGCGGAGAGGATTGAATGCCTCAGTGAAGCGGACTCGCAGGTCTGACGCACAGATCTCAGTGGTAGCAGCAGGAACTCAGTCTGGATTTATAACAAGTGACTGAGTTCCAGAGGGAAAAATCCTGACAGTGATGACATCACTGATATCAACCATCCCTGCCTTTCACCCTTGAGAACAAAACAAACAAACCTATAGAGTACTTACGTACATATATATCTATATATATGTGTGTGTGACATACATATAAGGCTGTGGTCTTTTATGTTTGGCATACACATACAGCCATAGTTTCTCTGTCACAGGCTTTGGCCTCTAGCAGGCTCAACTGCCCAATCACTTGCACAGAGCAGCATCTTGAAATTTGCATGTACTGGTTTCACCAACCCGGATGTCCGTCAGGTGGTTGTGATACTCCAAACTGGTATGTGCTTTCTTTTATCAACCCTAGACAGAAATACAACACATGCACAATACATGCAAATTTCAATCAAATGCTCCTCAGTGACTGGACACACCTTCAGACTAATCCAGGGGAGTATTCAGACGTAAACAAGCCGTCATTGAGGCGGTGGCACCTCATTCATGAACCAGCACCATGTTAAGGTGTATGTAAAAAGTGTCACATGTCAGCTAGTTTTGCCAAGAAATAGGTCAAGAAGATCCAGTAGATGTTCAAATACTCTGCAGATATAGAAATGTGTAGAAAACAGTCATCTAGAAGATCTTTCACTTGGAAATCACCAACATCTGTCATCATGAAGAGACTCAACAGAGATAGATAGATAAATAAATAGAAAAAAAACTAAGAAATTATTTGACGTTTGCAACTTAGATGTTTATCAAATTGTGGATTTCATCCAATCACAATGCAAGTAAGTGCTACTTGATAGATTGGTTGACAAACTGAGAATAAGAATTGGCTGGCTAGGGCTCCGTCTGCCAGAAAGGTAGACCATTTTAATCATAGGTGCTTTCACAGTAAAGACCTCAGTATGCTTCAAATTAGTTTCGAGTCATTCTGTCAATGTCAGCACTACTTTGTGTGTGTGCCGTTATCCCCATTCATATGATTTATTACATCCAGATTACGAACACACAGAAAATGCAGTATTTCGTTAACAAGCCTTCCCCTCTCTCCTGTCTCCTGTTACTTTCCAAGGAGGTCAGACACCAAACCCAGTTCTTTTGAAGCAAGCTGAGGCCTTAAGTGAACCCCCTCAGTCTGACTGTGCTACTGCACTAATGGTTGAGGTGCTCTGAACTGCTGGGTTTGTCTGTAAGAAAGAGCCTGTGAGAGGGCTGAGGGCCGTCTGTGCTCATAAAAATCGATTAACGACGTGTGACTATTGCTAAGCCAACAAAACAGAACATGTAGCTGTCTCTGCCACCCATACATTTCCATGAATGAATATTTAGAGTTTAATTTATACAGGAAAGAACGGAGTTAGAATTTTATTTGGGGGAATATATACAGATATCACAAGTTGTTGAAGACATAAGATTTTTTTGTCATTTACGTCAATGAACTGTCTATTTTCTTTTCAATGTATTATTTTTATCTGCACTTTTTTCAAGTGTTTTACAACTGTGAACGTCTATTTATTTTGTCTGTTTTCTTTCTCGTCTTTACCATTGCTAGTAATCTTCCACATTCATGCGCAAGTGTTTTGTCCCATAATTTGTATCTGAAGAACTTGTTTGAATTTCTTTTCATTTCAGAGGTTTTATCGTTAAGTATTATCTGATTTCCCTTTAATTACCCTTCTGAAAACACTGAGGCTGAGTCCTCCCGCCTTCAAATAGAAGGCTTTGGTTACAACACTAAGACAGTAGACATTGTAAACTTTACAGTAATCTTCACGTCATTACAGTGTCTTCCAGTGTCGCCTGAATTTTACAAGTACTTGCATTCACCGTTTGTTCTCTTTTTTATGTGGAAAAATATCAACATATCAGTGACATTTGCTACATCTGGTCTCCTGCGTCTCCTCACAATAAGATTTTCACTGGCCGAACGTTTCAAATGTGGATATAGAGCATCAGTTGTAGTATTTACCGTCAATATTGTACCTGTTATCTGTATATTTGAATGAACACAGTACATTGCAGTGTTGACTTGGTGAGACACATAAAAGTTTTGTAAATGGGTTGAATGTTGTTTGCACTCAATAAGAGGACCTGAAGATGAACTAGTGATAGAGGCCAAATAAACATGAATCACATTATCCAAGTGTTTTTTGGTTTTAGATAGAGTTCTTCTCACAAAGGCTGATGTTCAGACAGCACTTTATTTTAGGATTCATGTGTTTTATGGTGAAGTCAATCACAATCATGATAGAATTAGTGTTTACTCTAGTCTCTGTGACTGATATCTTTGGACCCTCAACCAAGACTTGCATTAAGGTTTGATGAACTGACTTTCTCCTTTTTTTTTAAATTTACTTCACCCTTTTTGTTGTTGGGATGTTTCTGTGTATGTTTGTAAGAGAAGACACATCGATGTCAGACATTGTACAATGGAAATCAGTTCTATTCCTATGATGTGCAGTGGCCAGTTGTATTCAGTTTGCGGTTGTTCAACACACAGAGACCATAGCAGCAATATTTTGTAAAGTCTAGCTTTTCAGTTCATTTTAATTGCCTTATTGAGAACTTTTAAACGTAGGCTTGTCATTTCTATGTTTGTTTTCATGTGTGCTGTTGTATTTATTATTCTTTCTAATAGTTGTGCCCCTGAAATGTGTACATAAAATTATAAATACATATATAAAGATATACAAATATATTTTCCATTTGAATTGGAGAATATTATTTTTATTTGGTTTTATTTTTGCTGCTGGGCAAGTAATGACTGCGATCTACATGATTTACTGTATCATATTCTTCAATGTGTTTATTAAGATGCAGCTGCTGTATATTTATGGTCTATAAACCACAGCTGTTTCTTTGTAAGATAAAACTGAAAGATTTGTGGATTTTACTGCACATGCAAATCAATAGGGATACTTCCAACTGTTCAGCTGTGTCGTGTATGTGTTTTCAAATCGCTGTGTGCCCTCATCCAATAGGGAGACTCCGTTACAGAGATATAGCATGACTTAAAAATGAATATGCATATCAGAAATGTGTATTTATGTATATCTGTGTATATTCATCTATTTATACATGAGCATAAATAGATGGCAGTGTGTGTGTGTGTGTGTGTAAGTTTGGACTCGATCAGAATGAATAGAAAATAAAGCAGTTCTATGAATTGTCCATGCAGACAATGCGTCATTTTATACACTGATGGAAAATTCTTTATCTTAGTTCCATTTGTTTATCTTTAATGATTAGTGATTTGGATCCAAAGTCTGGTCAGTCAAACCATTAAATGTCAAAGCAGTAATTGGAAAAAAATGAAACCTGCCTGAAAAATGCTGCCTTTTTGGTACTCAAAAGTATTTCTCTAGGTGGCTTGTTACATAATGGGCATTCAGGTTCCTTTTATGAACCCTTTAACAAAACTATTTTGGATGTACAGTAAGTATTTGTTCTATTGTTTGATTTACTCATTGGCCTTGTAACTGATGTTGCAAAGTTAATATTAAAATCAATATTAAGTGGTGATGTTTGTTTGGAAAATGCATTTTAGTCTGAAGGTCAAAGAATGCCAGGCAGTTAATGTTGTCTTTTTACTTCAGTTAGTTATGGAGGCTGAAATGTCAACAGGACATTCCTGCCAAGTTGAGATTTACATCATAAATGAAGTAGAATAGAGTGTAGTGAAATAAAAAGTATTTATCATGTGCACAAACTGGGCTGATGCCACTTTATAAGTTTATCGTTTACATTTTGATTTGATGGTAGTAAACCAAAGGTCAGGTGGGTCACTAATATCATCTTACTGAATTAATTTTGCCAGGTATCATCATGGCATCTTGTTCTGAATTAGCATCTCGGATGGACAGACAAAGCACTATCGCCATATTGGCCTTATTGCCAGAGGGGCACAAATACATGCCCAAGCACAGAGAACGACCTTGAATTTGTCTGATGACTCATTTCTGAAAAATGCTGCTTCCTAGAAAAAATGCAAATGTTTATGGAAAGATTTTAACCAATTAACCTAACTTAACTTAAGTAACTTAAGCAAACTCAAACATCATCCAAAAACAAATCTCTTTTTTCTGATCATGTGTCTGCTGATGCTGGCAGTATATGTAGACTTTAGAAGTTTTAATTACAAGCACAACCCATGTCTTTGAACATATAGTATGATGCAAACGTGCAAGACAAATTGAGAGGATGTGTTTCAATAATGAATGTTCTCTCTTCTGTCCGTATGTGTTGTGAAACATGCTGCATGCTGTAAAAACCATCTTGGTGTTACTCAATCCACCAATGTGATAATCAGAGGGCATTAAAGTTTACAGAACAATGGGGGCTTTGGTTGAGCACGACGATTGGTCGACATTATTTAAAAAAAGAAGTGATTGGTCCGTGGATATGCCTGTCAACAGGACACCAATTCCTATTGGACGAAACTGTCGTTCCGCAGCTCACGTGCTTTACCTCCTTGAAGGCAGGTCCCAGCGGCCGGTGGGTCGAGCCTGAAGAGCGTCTGTTGTCGTCAAGTATCTTCAGAAAGTACATAAAGTAGTAATCTAAGATGGGAACCCGAGATGACGAATACGATTACTTGTTTAAAGGTAAGCTCTTCTTCCGAAGCGGATGAATGGCACTGTGTTTTTGCAGTGAGCAAGTACGCTTGACAGCAGTTAGGAAGTGAGGAAGTCAACTAAGTCAACGTCAATGCTAAAGTTAGTTAGCTTCACGCATAGCAAAGTAGCCTAGCGGGTGAGCTCTTTTACTAATTATCCTTCTGATGTACATACTAACATTTATCTGTCTATCAGTGCAGAAGGCTGCAACGGCGTTCGCGGTGTTGTCGTTGTTAAACTCACTTTGGTTCGTTTTTGTGAACGAACAAGCTAACCTTTTAAGTGATGGCATTCAGCTTACATACACGTTAGCTCCTCCTTGATGTCAGCTCAGATGAGCTAATGCTAACTTTGTTTACGGCTGAATGCTCGCAAACAGCCGCTATTTGTCGTCGCCCTGTGTGTGTGTTTGTCTGTGTGTGTGTGTGATCACAGCAGTGAAGTGTGGTTTGTCTTCAACACTCTTTGCATATTCGTAACTTAACCCCTCAGACATTGACAAATGAAGTTGTTGAAGTAATGAAGTAAAAATAGTAGTTTAGACGAAGCAAACCAGACACCATTAGATCAAATCTACTGAATAGTTAGTGTATACATTTTATCACTCCCAAACCTTTGTTTTTAAATGAGAAAATACTGGAAAATGTTGTCCTGGTTGGTGCTAAGATGCTTGGTAGACTAATTTCCCAATTGAAAACGACACCCTGCTTTTTAGATCCTATTCCCACATAACTTTTGAAAACATTTTATAGCTTTTAGGAAGATTTACTCAACATAAATTATTCTCCTCAGATGGGTGTGTACTGCTCTTTAGACTGCCATTTTTTAAACCTCCTCTGAAGTGCACTTTAAACTTTGAGTGCCACAATGCCTGACAACTGCAGACAGGCATTAAATTTTCAAAGCTTGTTTTTACTCAGCGAAATCATTTCATGAATTCTGTTCTTTGGTTACAGTTGTTTTAATAGGAGACTCTGGAGTGGGGAAGAGTAACCTGCTGTCCCGTTTCACACGGAATGAGTTCAACCTGGAGAGCAAGAGTACCATCGGGGTGGAGTTTGCCACCCGCAGCATCCAGGTGGACGGCAAGACCATAAAGGCTCAAATTTGGGACACAGCTGGACAGGAGCGATACAGAGCCATCACCTCAGCGTAAGTTTGATTGTATTCTTTGTATGCCACTGTGTTGTGGTTAGAAATATTAGGGTATGTATGTACAATCTTACCCTGTAATCTAATGCTCCACCATGGAATTCCTCCTTTTTCTGATCCCTCCTCAAAAGTTGTGTCGTGTAGTCTTTCTGCCACTTGTCCATTACAGTATAATTTCAGAGATTTTCTAATACTCAAATGAAACCAAATCAAGTCTTTAATTACCTTCTACCTGTCCTTCTGTTTCCATCAGGTATTATCGGGGTGCAGTTGGGGCGCTTCTAGTTTACGACATCGCCAAACACCTGACATATGAGAACGTGGAACGCTGGCTGAAGGAGCTGAGAGACCACGCTGACAACAACATCGTCATCATGCTGGTTGGTAACAAGAGCGACCTCCGTCACCTCAGGGCTGTACCCACCGATGAGGCTCGAGCCTTCTCAGGTAGATGACT
>OMNV01029236.1:1025-29315 GCA_900303265.1 Brotula barbata | reverse complement strand
GAACCATGCAAGCTTTTACTGGGTGGCTATTAAGTTAGGCATCTCCCTCACTCACTCCCTCGTTCCCTCTCTCCATCCTTGACTCATTCTCTCTCGCTTGTGCTCTCGCTCTCTCCCTCGCTCGCTGGCTCTCGCTCTCTCTCGCTCCCTCTCTCTCTTTCTCTGTGTGTGTGTTAAACCTACCGGGTCTCCCTCTACCACCTCTCCCTTAGTGTTACGGATCACCATGACCAGCTGAGCCTGGAACGTGATAATCAGAACTGGACCCTGTTCCATCATCTTCCCCATGGCCAACTGGAGACAAAGAAACAGAAAATCATCATGTATCACTGTCTACATTACAGTGCTGTCAAACCTGGTGAAGGTACAGTGTTGAATGGCAATTTGTTTTACCATTAAAATATTATTCTTACTATTACTGCTATCATACTCAAGTTCATTTCAGGTATTAAAATGGAGCATCTTGGAGGCTCACTTACACAGTAATCACAAACTGAAACTATTCAATAGAACCAAATCTTGGCAAGAGCAGTGAAGCATTAAAAGCTCGATGAAGTTTGGTCTACAGTAACTTACATCAATATTGTCAATGTCCAGGATCTTGGAGTGGAACTGCAGCCCCATTGCCTTGGCTTGCTGGATCGGGTGTCCCAGTGTACTGTATGTCTACACACCCATTGAAGAGAAAAAGAAAATATAATGAATACATGCAGCAGTGCTACAGCACTGTCTGGATGGTTGAACTGCCATCTCTGTAGAGAAATATTGGATGAATCTCTGTAGTGTATGTGTGTTTCTACATTCAAAGAGAGAGAGAGAGAAAGGATTTTACCGCTTCATAGCACCAGTCTTTTAGTACCTCCAGCTCCCCTTGGATCATGGCCTGCAGACAGACATGACACACACATTCAGGGACATGCTTTATGGATTATATCATTGATTTATACCAACCAATGTGAAATGTAAACACACATGCTCAAAGGTAACAGCTGCCATCGCTGTCAATGCCATTCAGTCAGTAGAAACACCTCATGGACTAGGACTGGGTGCTAATGCAAGGCCATGGTTATAGAAGTGTCATATTTCAAGAGGTAAGATTGCAAGATATGCATTATGGCTCTTTGGCCAGAGATGCTGTTTAAATGTCTTATTTAACTTGGTTAAAGAATCGCAAGTCTCGTGAGCCCACATACTGTTCTTCCAGCACACACACAGTTGGGAACTTGCAAACTGCATGGAAATGCACATACATTTACACTGAATTCACCCACTGTGACGTCCTTGATTCAGTGTTAATGCAGAAATGTAAAGATGCTTGATAAGAACAATGTCAAAGTAGCGTGTTTTTGTCACTGAACAAATCAAAGTTGATATTTGGATTTATCACAACACAAAGGCAGCAAGGGGACTTTTAGTTTAGTAAAAAAATTATAGTCTTAAAGTATGTGAGTTTAATCTGAATTAATTGCATTATGAATCCCACAAACTGAATGTTTGGGTTTTTAAAGGGCCTTGCTCTCCATATTTCTGGTCTTGATGTGGTTACAGCAAGCCTCCCTGACGTTAAATGCATTAACCATCGCACATGAATATTTGGAGCAATAGCAGTCCAGCATACCTCTAGAATGTTGGGGATGATGTCTCGTTCACACTGTTTGAGAAAAGAGTCCTTGTCAAAAGATGGATCTGCCTTCAGGATCTCTGTTAGTACCTCAGACATCTCTGTCTTGGAGAAGAGGCCACCTGAGAACAAGAACAAGATTTGGTTTCAGAAAACACAACTCATAAGGTTTGTATTGTCACTGTATACGAAGAGAAGAAGAAATGATGTATGAAAATATGTAATGTTTACATGTACACGTGTAGACAATTGGCATTTTCTATAATGAATATGAACATCCTTCATTAACATGAAACAATTATCTCATCTACTAAAATTATATAAATTGTACCAATGTTGTTTCCCTCAATTACTCTACTGAATATTAACGTGAAAAAAAAGAAGCCAATATCTAAAGTGAAAGCAAATATGTAATGTACTCAGTGTAATGTCAAATTTTGAAAACAAATCACTGACGGTTAGACATATAGCATCTTAAAGAACTGAAGATTCTTACCGATCATATCAGTCATCTTATCAGTGACAGCACGAGATGCTCTGATGAGGGCATTATCGCTCTCATCGTACTTCATCTTCATCTCAAAGAACCCTGAGGTGAGAAAGAGAATCAAGTGTTAAGCCAGGAAAAAAACACTGACAATTCTTTCAGATCAGCAAATTTGATCAAATACATAGAACGCACATACACAGATGTAAGACGTCATTTTTCCTATCTAAAATATTTCCACCGAGACAATATTTAGATATTGTGAAGAGGGAACAGGCTTGGGCTCAGCAAAGTGCTGCTGTGTGATGGATGAGTCACAGACCATTTCTGATGCATGTCCTGATAAATAACCATGACTGCCCACTCTCTTCAGACCACTCACTCACACAGCCAATGTGTGTGTATTTAGTGAAGTGATAAATCTGCTGTGTTTGCACTATGTCATAACTAGAGCAGGTGATTTTTCCCCCCTGTCCAAACATGATTAATTATCGACACCAATTCCCTAAATAATGCACAATTGCTTTCAATGCAACTCTTTAAAGCAGCTGCAAATGTGAATTTCTAAAATCTTTGTTTTACACCCCCTCCTCTGAAAGTTTCTGAAAATCTGCTCACTGTGCTGTTTAACTTTGTTACCACTCAGCAAATAAAAAGTGACCCAATACAGTGCAATCTAATACACAATGAAATAGCCTTGCTATTAATCGTACTTTTGTGAGGCTGGGAATGTGCCACTTTCTCAACATTGTGTCAAAGAGGTTGTTTTTTTTTTTATTCAGTACTGCTTGTTGTAACCATTGCATTGTATCTGAAGATGATGTAATTATTCTGTCCCCCTTGTATACTGGATGTCATTGGGTTGGACAAAATTGAGAAACTTCCTGGCACAATGTCAAGAAACCCTGAACATTGTCAGCTTCACAAAGGTACAGGGTGGTACCAAAAAAAGAAAAGTGGACACTGAGTGCATAAACAGGGAAAAACTTCTGTCTCGTTAAATGCTGGATGACATCTACTATTTATTTATGTGTTTCTGTGTGCGTGCATTTTCAAAATAAATATGTCTCACTCACTCTTAAATACTGCTAAATAAAAAAAGTAAACGGCCAGAAAAAGGGCTGTGAACTCTTACTGTTAAAGACCACATTGTTGTCCTTGAAGTCCTTCCACTGCTGGTACCATTTGGAGTCTTTGTGGAGCACCACGCCCATAGCCTCCCTGAAAAACACACAGAGTGCAGCTCACACAACCAGCCAAAGGAAACAAGAGTGTCAATATTAACCCAGACAGGAGAAATTCTATTCCAAAGCACAACATGACCACACACCAGTCGCTCAAAGCCAGGAACTAACACAACACATCTTGAAGATTATAGCCTGACATGTTCTCAGGAGCAAATATCAATTTTGCCATTGTTGTACAAATTATATCTGTCTGAGAGGTCTTCCCCTCTGAGCGTTTAAGCAAAGTAGAGAGGCTCACATACTCATTGGCCTCAAAGACTTTGCTGTCTTCTCCCGCTCCTTTGGAGGAGAACTCGGTCCTCTTCCTGAGTCTGGCAGGAGGCCTGTAGGGTCCAGTGTGGCCCAGATCGTCAATCTCTTTTTTCACACTCTCCATGCTCTGAAATCACACAAAGGAGACACAGAGACCACAAATCAATTACAGTAATAAGGTCCATCTACTCAGGATTTCTAATTGTAGACTTCCTTTCCCCCCTAACACCGAATCACTCAAAAACAACAAACAAAATGGCCACATCTATTTAAATAGTGATTGGTCTGTATGCTCTGTCAATGATGAAAACAGTGAAGTCTGGACTGGTATGACAATGCAACAATGTAGCCGGCTTGACGACATTATGACGATTTTTCCTTTGACACCCTCACTTGTTTTATCTTATCTTTACAACCAATGCCCAATCATATTTTGTTACTGTATATGTACTGTATATACTCACACATAAACATAAGCAGGTATGTTTCTCTTGGTTTTGTAAATATTGCAAGTGTAAACAAACATTAACAGCATCAGAAAATACACTTAATACTTAATACACAAATTGATCTTGACATTAAATTAGTATGAAAAAGAATCCAGCTGTACAGTATAAACAGCGACTGTACCTGTGATATTGCTCTGAAGGCCCCGGTCTTGCCCAGTATTTCTCCACTCTTGGAAACGCTCTCTGCGGAGCTTTTTGCAGTTTTGGCTGCTTCCTCCATTCCCTCCTTGATTTTCTTTCCAATATCCGTACGACTGACCTCCTCAAGGCCCTAATCCCCCCAAAAACACACAATCAATAAACAAGAGTGAATGGATCAATGCAACAACACGGCAAACGGTTCAATACGTAAAGCGTAGTTTACAAGATGGCTACACATGATTCATATATCTATAATATTTACCTCTTTAACAGTCTCTGACAGATCCCCCAACTTCTTTTTCAACACTTCTGAAGTCTTCGCTGTTTCAGATTCTATATTTTTCTGTGAGAGAGCAGCAGTTAAATAACTCCACGTGGACTTTAAAACGAACACTGACAGCTCCTGAAATTGTCAAATGTGTACAAATACTAACATATTTCCTTCGAGCTTGTCTGAGTGCGTCCGATTCCTCTAGTTTTTTGGCCTCTTCCCGGAACTTCTTGATGTTCTCCTTCATCTCTTTGTTTTTGCTAAGCTCGTTCTTCAGGTTATCCAGAAATTCTCCAAGGAAACCTTTTCTGCCGCCTCTCTCTCCTGACAAATACCTTACCTGCAACAGAGGTTGGAAAGACACACAGTTGGTCGCAAATAGAATAAATACGCGACAACTTCACAAATGTCGTCTGAAGGGTTTCAAACTCATTGAAGTGATGGTTCATTTAGGTTACAGCAATACCACTGAAACACTGACGACAGGTACCGATGTGAGTCTTGGCTCATTTACAAGCAAACGCAGTGGCGTTTCCAACTCACTGAGTTTTGGGTGTATATAGATATTTATACAGTATATTTGCACTGTAATAATCCATAGTGACAGCTCTACTCTCCAAAATCCAGCAACAAAGACAGGTGTTCATACCTGTGGAATGTTTGTGAGGGACCCACATATCTTGTAGCTGTTTATTCTGTGGTGAAGTAGCAGGTAGGGGGATGTGGACGCCAAGGCACCTCTCCGAACACATATCTGAAGAAATCAAGACGTAACGTCAGTTATTTCTTATGGCACTGATAAATAGAAATGTGCCCCCTGAAACACTGGCACAAACTATGAAAAACTGCTTATTGAAATGCGAGACATAAAGCCAGAACATGTGTACAACATAATTGTATCTCTAAAAACATATAATTCATAATTTTGTGAAGGATCAAATGCTTCTGTCCATATTACAAACACTGTCCATATTGCCTTAATTTGTTTTAAATATTTTACCCTTTAACTTTACATTCATTATTGTAAATAAAGTAGGCCCAACTGTAAAACTTACTTATGGTCTTAAAAAATATCTACCGAAGGTATATTAGCTTTGGTATATGTTAGTAAGTTTTTGGTAGTAAAAAAGGCAATTATTAAAGTGAGGTGTTAAGGAGTGAGTCTCTTGTTAACTTGAACACCGGCTGGGCAGAGCTTGTTTCCATTCTGACACTTAGCTTAGCGGCTAACGCCGCGTTTGTAACCCAGCCTCAAATATTCAGCTATATTCAGTGAAAAGGACGTGGCGCTCTCGTATAAGCTCCGCGTTTCCTCTGTTTATTAACAACAAGTGAGTTAATGTTGAAATGTAAGTAAACTAAACCCTTACCACTCACCTGGAAACATTGACACAAGGGGGTCGCCATCTTGGTTGTGTTGACTGTGACCTTTTTCCGGCGATGACCTTCCGTGTCCAAGTGGGCGGGTCTTCGCGGGTCATGTAAAATCTTAGCGTGGTGTCTACACACTGACTTTTGTGAAACAGTGATTTTTAAAAGATTTTATCGTTGTATGGGTATCGTATATCTTTGTCAAAGAATTTTTGGACTGAATTAAAGGAACTACGGACAAATCTTTCATTCAGTCTAAAAAGGAACTCTTTCTACTGTTTCTTTTCTGTTTTTGTGTTTGCACTGCTTACTGTTTGTATAGATCAGCTGGATACTTATATATGGAAAAACATGGAGCAGATCTAATGCAGCAGACTCTTCAAAGTTGAGGTGATTTGTTTGGTCAAACTATTTCCTCATTTCCACATGCTCCTCTGTTATTCATGTTATTAGATCATACCTTACTTGTGAAATGTATTTTTTTGTCAGAGGATTACAAGTATAATTTGTGTTTTTAGCTTTGTCTTACTGTGTGAAGCAGCAAACAAAAAAGGAGCCATCAATTCTTCTTTAACACCACGGTAACCATCAATGGGCCACATCTTTATGAACACTATTTGAAGTTCGAGAAAGCTCAGAGATGCAGAAGAGGTTAATAGATTAATTTGGAGAAAACTGTGTATTTATAAACAATGCATTCATTATTAAGAGAATTTAAGGGGAAATACCATTCAATTTGGATCACTTCCATAGAAATTTATTTTTCGTATTTTGGGTTGTTTGAAAAAGTTGACTTTAAAAACCCCGTTTGCCTTGAAGTGTACTGAATTACCAATTCATTTTAACAGTGTGTAACGGGTCATTTTACAAGATATCCTACTTTTCATAATACACCATATTGTTCAACTACCATGAAACTTCTAGAAATGTTCCTTTGGTTTCAAGGATTATATGGATTGGCAAAAAAAGAAAATTCTACATGTTAGTTTAGCATGTGTTGGATGATTATTCTGCACTTAAGTGTCACACCTGTTGTTGTTATTTAAAAAAAAAAACCAAGGTAAGTAAGCATTTCCAAATGTTCAGTTTATTTATCAAAACACCTTATAGAACAAAGGCAATGACAGGTGAAAATGACAGAAAATTAAAAATTTGGTCTCTAAAAAAGTTGAATTCAAAGAAGAACTAAAACAATTGAACTGTTACAAATCTCTAACTAAAATAAACTTGCACTGTTACAAACACCTAATAAAGTGAATATATGATGAAGGATCATTCAGATGAGACAGGGCATCTGGACAGCAGGGTTGCAATACACACATCAGATGCAAAGACAAATAATCTATGCATTGCGATCAATCCTAACATCAATCTCCCTTCCACTCAGCCGGTATCCGTTCATGGTTCGGCAGGCACGCTCAGCGGTCTCAGGACTGTCGAAGCGAACCACACCACAGCCCTTGGACTTGCCGTTCTCCATCTTAATATCAGCGTACTGAACCATGCCTGCAGGAGGAACAAAATCAGTCGTAAATTTAAACCTACAACAGAATGTGGACTATGTGGCTTTGATTCCAAGGTGAAATTTATTCGCTCTAGGCTGTACAAAGTGTTACAGGGAGTTAAAGTAATGAGTGTTCTTACCACATGCATTGAAGGTATCTTTGAGCATCTTCCAGGTGAAATCAAAAGGCAGCTGGAAGACAAATACATTAACAGATGAGACTTTTGCAATCAAATGGATGAGTCACACTATTTCTTCAGATCAAACACTTACATTTCTCACAAAGATCTGGCATCCCTTTCGAGCATTGGCTCCCACGGCTCCAGGGCCTCCAGCTCCTCCAAAAGAATTACCAAAGCCTCCACGATCCATGTCAGCAGAACGATCAAACTGACCGCCAACTCCGCCGGAGCCCATCCGATCCATGCCAGAGCCCATACGGTCAATGCTTCCAGAAGAGAAGCGGTCAAGGCCTCCAGATGAGCCCATGCGGTCAAAGTTGCTGGCCATTCTGTCGAGGCCAGTGTTGCCCATGCGATCCATACCCATAGAGGAGCCAAAGTCCAGACCAGTGCTCATGCGATCCAAACCAGAGGGACCAAGGCGATCAAACCCAGACTGGCCGAGGCGATCCATGCTGGAGCTCATACGGTCCAGGCCGGGTCCAAGTCTGTCCATACTGGGACCCAGACGATCCATTCCAGAACCCATTCGGTCAAAGCCAGAACCAAGTCTGTCCAGGTCAGAGACTCTGTCCATCCCCATCCGGTCCATGCCTGCCATGCGATCCATGCTACCTCCCAGGTGGTCCATTCCAGAGTTCATGCGGTCCATACCCAGAGAGTTTCCTACAGGATTCAAGAAGAGAGAGAGAGTGGGGGGGGTGGGGTGTTACTTCAGTCTAATCTCTTATGGCTCTCACACCTTATTTAAGCAGGCACATCAGAGGCATTTAAGGCATATCAAAATCCTAAAAATACTAACCCATTCCTCTTTCAAAGGAGTCACCAAAATTATTGCGAGACATTCCCATTTCATTTCGCCCAAACTCCCTGTCAAAAGCACCACCAATCCCACGGTCCATCTCTGACAATGCAAGAGATGAAACCATTAGAAACATCCAGGAAAACGTGAAAATGCTCCACGCTTACTCTGGAATCCTTCACCCCTTTGTCCTTACCGTTCATTCTGCCCATTCCGGAAGATCCAAAACGATCCATGTTATTCATCCCTCCAAAATTGTCCATTCCTACGAAAGAGAAGAAATGTTTTACCCACAGTCACAGCCAGAAACTGATGACACCAGAAAAGAAGGCGATACATACCTCCCATCCGGCCGCCCATGTTGCCGAAACCCATCCCATCCATTCCTAAAAGTGCAGAGTGGAGACGAGGAAATGAGTAACTTGCATTCATGGTTTATTTAAAAAAATAAAACTATTGGGGACACATTTACCTCCGGGGCCCACGTTGCCCATCCCTCCACCACCACCACCTCCTCTGTTGAGCTGGGTAGCATCTATGGGCTGACCACCAGGCCCCAAGCCCAAACCAACACCACTCAACCCACCTGGCAGAGACAATACATACATGCAATGAATGATGTTTTGTCCAAAGTGGAAATTTCCCGCCCCCCGAGAGATAAAGCAATAAGATCATAGTAGCCACTGACAGCAATGGCAGATTTCTATACTTACGGGGAAGAGCAGCAGCTCTGTCAGGTTGTCCAAAATCTTTAGGCAGAGACTTCTCATCCTGAAGATTAATTTTAAAAAATTCAAACAAGGCCCATGGATTATAGTAAGCTTGTTATATAAAGTAGTAAGTAGACAACTCACCAGTTTGACGTGCATGACTCTGTTGAAGAGCAGCTGCCCATTGAACATGGCTGGGATTCATTAAGGAATAATAAGCTACCTGACACATTAAAAGACAACTTTATATTGGAACACAAAAAAAAGAAGTCATAAACCACCTGATACTTTGAAAGGATACAGACAGCTTGGACTGCTTCAATGGGCATATCAAATGTCACAGTGCCCATGCCCCTGCTTTTACCATCCTTGTCCTCCAAGATGTCAGTCCTCACCACAACACCTGCCATGCTGAAAACCTCTTTCAGCTTCTTCCAGCCCACTTTGTAGTCCAGCTGTTGCCAAAGAAAAACAAATTCAATTACTTCTTTGCTGGTCAACAATACAATCATAAATGCTGTTGATGTGCTGCAAATGTGAAAAATCTCAAAACGAATGTTCCTCACATTAGCCACAAACACAGTGCTGCCAATGCGGCCAGCCTGCAGTCCATGGATGATCTCATTGGGGATGTTGGGGTTGTTCATCAGGCTAGGAGGAATGTTGACCATCGAGGGGGCATTTGGTCCAGGACCCATGCGATCCATGGCACCCATACGATCCATACCACCCATGCGATCCATGCCTCCCATTCCACCCATGCCTCCCATTCCACCCATGCCCCCGTGACCACCTGGAGGGCCTCCACCACCGTGTCCTTTGTTCATTTCCCTCTGAGCAATCACACCATCGGGGTCCTGGCAGAGAATATAGACGTATGATTAAGAGGGCAAACCCGCAAAATATTTGCATCTTGCACTAAATGTGCAATACTTGTTTGACTTGCCATTTTTGCTGCGGCCTACCTCTTTAACTTTCAGCGGACGACCATTCATGTTGTGCTTGTTGACTTTCTCCACTGCCTTCTTCATCAACTCTTCAGTTCTAAACTCAACAACACTGAGAGCAAGACACGTTCATTGAGATTGATGACTTGTAAATCAACCGCAAAATTCTAACTTGATTATTTCTGCTAAAAATCAATACATATAATTTGGAGATAATAAAAGCCACTTACGCACAACCCTTGTTGATTGAAGACAAGGTAAGAGGTCGGGCCAATGGAAAAGAATAATGTGAAATTAGTAGAAAGAATGGGCACCAAAAGATGGATGTTGGCACAAAAATTACACAAAACGGCATGCAATCAAATATTTCAAGACCACACCAGACTCACTTGTAAGGCCTTGGTCACAACTCTGATGACTTACAATAACATTACAAGTCTTAATATCTCATGTCAACAACAGACACCGTTATTTTGCAGGCAGGTGGAGAGAATATTAATGACCATTTCCCAATATCAAAAATCAGAAAAATCCACAGTGATATAGGATTTCCTACTAGCAAGATATTGGATGTAGGTGAAATAAACCAATTCTACAGAATTAACTACACTTAACCACCATCTGACAGCCTTGCAGCACCCTCTTGCAAACTGGTCCTTATTTAGAAGTCATAAAGTTCATAAATCCAACAACCAAAGGGGACATTGGCAACTACTGCAACTCAACAGGTTGGCTACAGAGAAACTTGAAATCCTGTTCTTTAAGCATCAACCATTGGGATGACCCCAGTGCCACAGAGGACACCAAATTGACCACTCCTCGAGCATGTCACCGTGACACACCATCGGTTTTCTGAATCTGAACAATCCCCAACAGTGAAACATAAAAGAAACCAAGGCTGGCAAACACAAGTTCGTCTAAGTCTATGTATGTTTTTATTGGTATGTATGTGCACTTACCCTCGATTTTCCTTCTGCGTCCATTAAGTGTTCCACGTACGTTACCTCACCCACTACAAATCAGATTCCAGAGACGACACACACCAAGGGAAGAGAAGCCGAGAGAACAATGGGTGTTTAGAGCAGAAACACAAGCAGGGTGGCCGGTGACAGTGAGCTCAGACTGCCAGTCCTGAGCCTTCCCCGAGCACCTCAGCTGCAGCACAATATGGTACAGGTCTACAAAAAGCAAGCTTGTAATTTTTAAAAAAGTGAAGATTTCTTAGCCTGTCCTTGTTAGAATAAACCTGAAACACCATGAAAGACTGAGGACAACACCGGTTTAATAGCCATCAACCTTACCATTTGGGTATAGTGCTGTAAAACCACCTCCTGCACCAAAATAGACCAAATAATAATTTCAAGTCTTCAAAGCCCATTCAGTGCCTCAGCCGATTTCATTGCTGTGTGAATGTTGCCAAATATCACCTTTAAACCTCAAACTTGTGCAGCAAAACATTTGAACAACAGTTAAATCTAAGAGGAAACCTACACTACACTGGGACATTAGACATGATCGTGATGACTGCATGGGTCTAAAGGGACAAAATTCTTTATCTCCCAACATCTGTTCACGAAATGGTCCTTGACTTGAAACGCACAAAATCCAAATTTTGACTCACTGTTGACTACAGCAAAGCCTTAATTTCAGATCACATCAGTTCAACAAATGGGCATCAGTGACCAACCTCTAGAGGCAAGGACAGGGCATAAGAAGCTGCTTTGTTTTGTAGACCTGTACCCCAAAGAAATCCCCAACGCACTCTGTCACTGGCACAACATGGAGATCTGCTGTGAAAACATATGCGTGTCAACGTCACACCTAAAAAAGAAAATGCAATTTAACTCCACAGTAATGTATAAAAACGAATGCTTGACACCAATCCTGAAGACATTATTGGTAACCTCTTAATGAATGCACACACCCGTTCATTAGTACTTTCACATTATGTGATTAAGTCACATATTGAAGATTTGTCTTGTGCGTGTGCGGAGAGGCACATCCATGCTGAAATTCAGAAGTGCTGCACAGCAAGATCTTTTTGACATACGACAAATTTGATTGAGATGCTGTGAAAGCTCTGGTTTTATCATTAATGACTGTAGCACTTGAATAAACAAGTGCTACCTGTCTGAAGAGCAATTAACACTCTTCCCTAAATTTCCTGTAGAAAAAAAAAAGCTTCCCAAACCATTAGTTTCGCATTGGTGGAACGTGTACAACATCAGCATCAAGAGCCACACAGGAGCTTTTGCTAATTCTGCAGCAGCACCATTAGGTGACTAGACATGCAACTGTCCATTAAGAGGGACCTCTCCCAAAACATACTCCAACTGACTCCCATACAACATCCCAAGAGACCCTGTGCAACTTGAATCCCTGAACAATTCCAAAGGTCTATACGTGCCGCAATGGCCAAACAAAATGACCCTTACTACAGCATCTTTTGCAATGCCCATAGTTGAAGGGGTTACCTTCCTATCCAAACACCTTACCTTTTTCTTTCATCAGGTCTTTCAGGGCCTGCCATTTCACATCGTATGGGATGTTGCTGACAAAAACGCTGTATCTCTTGTTCACGTTTCCATAGGGTTCAAAGCGGCCTCCACCACCTCTCTTCGGGGGCCTCTCCTTTCTGCTTGGGGCAGGCTCATGCTTGGCTTTTCCGTTCACTTCACTGCATCAAAAATGAAAAAAAAAAGTCAATGTAGTTCATAATTACATAAGAGTAAGAATATTTCACTTCAAAAGTAATTTGGCAGCTGCATCACTGATTGCACTCACACCACACAGCAGCATAATGGGAAGCACATAGCCAGTGAAAATATAAACGATTTTTCAAAATGTTTGAACTTTCGGCCAGCACTGGGAATGAACGGCAGCGACCTTACGACGGCCAAAAAGTACAACCATCTAACGAGAAGAGCATTTCAAAACTAGCAAAGGGATAGAAACCATGTACACACAGTCACCGTGGCACATTAGAAACTTTAATGCCTGATTCAGGAAAGGGCCGTATCGATTACTGCAATGGAATCCTACTCGTAGACTGGAGTCGACATGGATACGACGAGGGTGGAAAGCCGCGCTACTGTCTCATACAAGATACGATTTTCGCGCTTTATCTTCAAATCTCTCACACAAATTGATTCAAGTAGAAAATGTTAACGGGAAGTTTATCATTAGTGAGGAGAGGGTCTCAGTTTTACGGCCATTTCATTGTGAAATTAGTTTCTGAAAACTAGGATCTTTCCAGTGAATAGACAGATCCCTGAACCACGCGCCATAAGTGTAGAAACACACGCCCGCTTTTAAAGCGTTACAAAATGAACTCCTCCGACGAACTTAACACATGAACTACCTCATTGTTGTGAATGTACCAACAAGTTAACGACCTACTTTGAGACAACGCATGGGTGTACACATACGTACATTAAAATTTGTGTCACTGCGGCTAACTAGCTAGCGGGAGCTAACAAAGAACGGTTGAATGGCATTCGTTACCCCTGCTGCGGCGGAGGCTGCTGGCCTGCTTTCTCTGTAGCGATCTCGGTTTGTTCGCTGGACATCTTCTGTAATTTGGTGTCTTGAAAAAAACTTCTTTGCGTGGTCTATTTCTGTTAACGTTGTTGGGACCGGCACGTCTTCAAAAATCACCTTCACTGTGCAAAAACGGACACACCGAGAAGTTTACGTAAAGCACTTCTGCAGCAGACGGTAATGAAAATGGCGGAGACCGGCGGTCTGTTTTCTATTTATTCTCTCGGCGTTTTCCAGCCGAGAGGATGCTGGGAGATTTAACACCGTACGGCGGTGGGAGGGTGGAGTAGCAACTTCAAATCTCTGCTACATAACAACGACGTGAACTAGCACGCAATCACACAGGCAGTTCATCCCTTCTGTTTAAAGATGCTCGGTGAAAACTTACATGCGTCAGAGTTCCAAGAATGACGCAATTTTATGTGGAAAGAATTCGTCTTAGCTCTAAATGAGTCGAGTCAAATTGTGAACTTTGTTTTGAAGACGCAGGCATTAGAACCAGAATCAAAGTTGCTGATAAAGCTTTCGAACACATCATGGTATTAATCTGTAATAATGTGTTTTTGTGAATTCATCAAATTTTGTCTTTTATTGCTCAATTATGTACACAATTACGTTACCTCAATATTTAATATATGTTGCTATAGTCGATATAATAGAATTACATTTAAGACTTGGCATAATTAGTGATCTTTTTGTTTTTGTGGCTCATGTATGTTTTCAAATATTTTATATATTTTGTAATATTCATCTTTGGAAAATTATTCAGATGATCAAAGATTAGATGGATTGTTGTACTTAAATGATCCAACAACGGGGAATTGCATGTCACAGCAGCTCAAGAGCATGGAAAGAAAAACTTAAACAATCCAGAGCAAATGTATTAACAGAAACAGCATGAAAATACAAGAGAACAGATACAGAAATCTGAATGTAACAAACTACTCAACAAAACTATATTCAACTATACTTACCGATATTCAAACTTTTTATTATTATTATTATTACTCGTGAGCCCTCCCTCCTCTGCTTCCTGCGCACTAAGCGCATTGTCTCCTGTCTTGTTGGCGCACAGCCTGCTTTGGGCTGGCACTGATATTTTCTGTCATCACCGCTGTGTAACAGGCTATTTTAAATCATGGGGAACAGAGATGATGAATACGATTTCTTGTTCAAAGGTAGGTGGCAGAACTCGCTGTTTAATGGCTTTTACGTTGATCTCCTTGGCTTTTGGGTCGTGATTAGCTTAGCCACTCGCTAAGCGTTTCCTCTAGTGATCAGCTGCTGCTGGCAGCTAACGTCAGCTAGCCGAGCCGCTTCCTCTGCTAGCGCGTTGGCTCGCGAGTTTTCACACTTGTCCCTTTTAATTAAGCTCACAGTTACTTTTGTTCAGCTCTGTTGTTTTGCTGGTGGATTAACTGTGAAATAAGTGGGTTAAAATATCAACTTAATGACCAGTCAAAGTAAAGGGCGTTAGCTCTGCAAGCTAACGGGCGGAACAATTACTTTTGCAATAATTCAATTGAACTTTATTGACCTCGAAGACTTATTTTAATACGGAAAACGACATTAAGTCTGCGAAACTGACACGCTTTAAGAAACTATAACACCAGACAAACAACTAAGTTTTGATTTGATCAGTTTTTAGGATTATTTCAAGCAAACGTATAGTTCAAGCCAATGTGACAAAAACCAAAGTTCCTCATTGTGAACAAAAGACACCTAGGTTCCCCATCAAAGGACAACAAACCAAAGATTAACTCAATTAAAAACGAAAACGACGGCGTGACATTTCCAACCATATATGGAAATGTTCACACCTTGGTCATACCTTTACACACGGCAAAGTTCATGTAGTTGGGAAAAAAATGGAGATTTCCGATTGAACATTAACTTGTATCAATAAATTGTGCCCAGCTTTCACCACCACAATCACAAATGCTTTAACTGAGATTACCTGAGAAATGTGTTAAACCTGAAGTCTTTAGACCCTTTTTATCAGTCACATCAGCTGCATCAGTCAAGGAAAGCAAAAGTTCAGCTGAATGAACACGTAATATGAATCTATGAATGAACTCTGCGGTCAGAGTATTTTTCTGCTCAAAGAATCACCTACAGAGGAAAGAATAGTTGACTTAATTTCTTGGGAACGTGAAATCAGACACAATTTATTTTAAAACATCCTATGAGTTGAAACTTTCTTTAAACCTTTTCACATTCATTAACATGGCAGAGAAAAGATTAAGTGGTAAACATTGGACATACTGATGAGTTTTAGCTGAAAGGACAGGAAAAGTGGCCTTGAGAAATAGTTGAGTCAGACTTCCCAGTCAGCCCGTTAGTAGCTTCCTCCTGCAGGACAAAGTCTGATTCACAAGTTGTGGTACACCCTCACATTTAAAAGAAAATGGAACTTAGTTGCTTTTCAGGATCAGCATCAGAAACCTTTTCTTAACTTTTGTCAGTCATTTTGTAGTGTTTTCTCACTCTATTTAAATGAAGAAAATGAAAAACATAGTAAAAAATAAAACACAGTTTTGGTTAGTCACCTACTACTTAAATGCCATTTGAAAGTAAGTAATAAATGAAGCAGGTTGGAGGGGAAAAGTAGTTTTCCTGGCCATGGTGCGAATGGCTGCTCAATATTTACTATGTGTCTGCATTTTAGTTGTGCTAATAGGAGACTCTGGAGTGGGGAAGAGTAACCTGCTGTCCCGTTTCACACGGAATGAGTTCAACCTGGAGAGCAAGAGTACCATCGGGGTGGAGTTTGCCACCCGCAGCATCCAGGTGGACGGCAAGACCATAAAGGCTCAAATTTGGGACACAGCTGGACAGGAGCGATACAGAGCCATCACCTCAGCGTAAGCCACTGTGCTGTGGTTGGAGCTATTTAACAGGATATGTTAAAGAAGTGATACCAGTTTGTAATGTTGTTTAGATACAGATTTCCTTTTCCCAAACAAAGCAGTGGTTCTTAAGTCTTTAATTACCTTCTGTCCTTCTGTTTCCATCAGGTATTATCGGGGTGCAGTTGGGGCGCTTCTAGTTTACGACATCGCCAAACACCTGACATATGAGAACGTGGAACGCTGGCTGAAGGAGCTGAGAGACCACGCTGACAACAACATCGTCATCATGCTGGTTGGTAACAAGAGCGACCTCCGTCACCTCAGGGCTGTACCCACCGATGAGGCTCGAGCCTTCGCAGGTAGAGAGAGCGAATAAAACAAGCTTTTAGTTTATCAAGCCGGTTGGAAAAATACATCTTGATAAAAGTACAAAATTCTCTTCCCACCACAGAAAAGAACACACTTTCATTTATTGAGACATCAGCGCTGGACTCCACTAATGTAGAAGAAGCTTTCAAGAACATTTTAACGGGTAAGAAGAGTCAGACAGGCAGCACCACACTGTCAGTCTTAAGCATCGTTTTATCAAAAAAAAAACAAGTTATAAAATAAAACCAGTAAATTGTTGGTAGTACTTGGAGGGAAAACTATACACTTGGCGTAGCTGTGTAGTTCAAAGTTATATCAAATTTACTGGAAGTCTCAACAAGAACATGAGGAGCCTTTTAGATCCATCCATCCAGGCGGAGTTTGAAACTTAATGTGAGACAAAATGTCTGCCATTACTGACTGAAAATCCTAAAATGATTACATAGAGATGAAAAACCAGTTTAGGTTTCCCATTTTGACATTGGGTTGCAGTTTTTCCTACATGTGGAAATGCACACCAATGTTTCATCCACCTGCAAGTGTCTGTATATGTCAGTATAATTGCTATTTTCTTCTCTGCCCACAGAAATCTATCGTATTGTATCTCAGAAGCAGATAGCAGACAGATCTGCACACGACGAGTCTCCAGGAAACAACGTAGTGGACATAAGCGTTCCTCCCACTATGGATGGGCAGAGGGGCAACAAACTCCAGTGTTGCCAAAGCCTGTGACACTCATCCACTCAGTGACACTCGTTCTCTCCTCACTGATTTTGTCTCCCTCACCCACAACTCCACACACACCTTAGCAACACAACACCTGTGCACTTTTTGTTCCCATAGCTCTGCTCATGGGCAATGCCCTGTTCACTCTCTTCTTTCTTTTATTCTTCAATTTTGTACTTTGTACTTTAAAACCCACTTGTGCTCTTCTCTTCTGCCATGAAAGAAAACTTTAAGAAGCCTTTATGTCACTTGGTTAGTCGAGTCACTCATGAAGTCAGTGTGAAGGTCTCCACAATGAAGGAACAAGGCAGTGGAAGCCTGTGATATTTGAGCTCTATTGAAATGCCATCTTGTATGGGTTGGCTGTGGATCATTTCAACGGTTACCCCTAGATGGTGCTGTGTAAATAAACTACAGGCCCAGTGAAGCAGTGTTGATGCATTTAAAAGAATAGTTCTTGCTTTTGTCATGCAGTTAAGGTGTAATGCCAAAATATATCCACCGTATGTATTTATTGAAGTAGATTTGGCTGAAGCTGTTTATGTTTTACACTGTTCAAGAACTGTGAAAATTTACAATAAAACCTTGCCAAAAGTAACATGTTAAATTCACACATTCTGTGAAGAAAAAGATTACAGCACTCTGCTCTTCTGGTTTAACTGCGGTGTTTTTGAAACGTCAGTTGGCTGGGTTTTGTCGAAGTCAGCGACTAAGCCAACAGTTTGAAGGGTTACATTTAAAAGGGGCTGGGTCCATGTTTTCAAAGTAAAACTTGACGTTGGTACTGGTAATGTTACTACATACAGCAAGTATCAAATGCCGTGTTTTTGTAATTGTAAGCTCCTTACAAAGTGAGAGGGACAAGGACATCCTGTGACTTTGCCTCCATTAACGGCTGACAGACTCTACAAGGGAACTAACATGTCTGCACTTTATCTCAGGATTAATAAGGATAATGACATCTCATTTCAGCTGGACTGAGGATGATGAGTCAACAGTCACACTGACAAATTTTGTTGACACAGACCTGAGTACAGGACACATACCACAGCTGCGCAGGTCTGATTCCGACCTTTGCCACTTGCTGCATGCCACACCTTCTCTGCCCTGTACTTCCTGTCTGTCTCTCTACAGTACCTATAATATATCACAAATGCCAAACATAAAACCAAAAAACACAGACCTCACATTGAAACATTAAAAGCACACCACTGTGTACACTAAACAAGGGATAAAAGACATCACTCATATTTTATCATGATTTATTTGCTTTGCAAACAAATCTTGACTGATTGCAGGTACCAGTTTGGTTGACATCTTTCTTTTTCCACTGCACAACATAAACAAGGTATTAAAATGTGAATACTGCGGAATTGCAAACCCAAGACATACATGAGCATACCCACCCCAAAGAGTGGTATAATTCAAGGATTAAAAGACTAAAAACATGTAATACAAGACAGGTAAAATAATTTTCCTTGGAGCAATATAGAGCAACAAAATTTAACATCCTTTCAGGATTTTCACAAAATTATTTTTTAGTACATTGTGGTAAAAGTGTTATGGCAACTGAACACTTAAGAAATAGGATCTATTTGATATAGATCTGATAACACTGACATGATAAAGCAGGTCTGACATCTATCCACATGGAGCAGTGCTGTTTTTTTGTACAGGAGAAAAATGAACGGCACCACCTGCCTGTACAAGTCACATCATCTGCATTTTTTGTTCACTGGAACAAAGCACATGGATTCCCGTGGTAAAGCCATTTAAACAGTAAACACCAAGTAGGCCAAATGATTCCTAAACTCACAAGTTAGACGATGGCTGCATTTCAACATTTTGTTTCAAACTGATCTCAGGACAAACAATTAATGTGGGCAGTGTGTGGGACGACACAACAGGAGATAAAATGTGCCATCTGTACAGTTAAGAGACAAAAGGAGAGATGGGACGGAGAGAGCAAATTAATTTTACATCCTCTGGTCCCTGTCACTTCCACACAGGTCACCAGTCAAGCCGGTCAATAGAAATATAAACATTATGTTTATTCTTCTACATGACAGCCACGTGACTCGTTTATTTTCCAGCCGCCTGCACTGATGAGATACAGTGTGTTCCAACAATGTCACACCATCACAGCAGCCTGACGTAGCCAAACACAGACATGAAAATCACCAACCACAAATAATATACCAAGTTTGCATATTAACTCTTTCATATGATGTATCGAATCTCGGAATATCAAAGCACCTCCAGTTCAGAGGATTTATTTGAGTGACAATCAACACTTTGCAGAAGAAGGGGAAATGGTTGCGCTGAAGGTTGTCAACTAAATCTTTTCCAAATGTCTTTTTTCCACTGGAAAAACATTTTTTGTGATGCCACTACAAAATTTCACATCTCCCTCTTCACAGCTATGAATCCATCAAGACTGTGAGGTAACACCAACCACCACACCAGTTTAAGTAAAAACACTGGCCTTATTGATTTTAAAATATTGGTTAAGCACATTGAAAGAATATGTATTATAAAAAGGTATTAATCAAAGAGTCGTGCATGAAACCCCGACCTCTGGTCTATGTACACCATACCTGTTTACACTAAATCAACATTGAAAAGCTATACAAAATTAAATCCACACCTTAATTTGATGACCGTTTGATTAGGGTATGATAACTAAAAGTATGTTCACCCATAAATGAAAATGAATCAAACATTTATTACATTGACAAGGGAGAAACCAATCAAGTGCAAATCGGACCTGGGAAATGATAGGGTTAAAAGTGTTATAAATAAATGAGACCAGCTCTAAGCTTGGGGCTGCTGAACTCACACACACACAAAACTGGAACAAAAGTGATTCTGAAAACTGAGTAAAAATGACATTTGTGTGAACTGAAATATTTTTCCTTTTATGGCGGTGAAGTCTGTGACCCTTATTCAACGTTCAACAAAGTCTGCTCCACCATCATCTTAGAGCCGGTTTCAAGTAAGAGGAGCTAGTTTGCTCTTATCCATTACGATCATCGTATTCAATTGATACTCTTATTTCATTTTACTTTTAACTAACCCATACGATGAATCCAGTGAATATTCATTCAGTGCAAGCCGAGCTGCTGAAGCTCACGAGTCCTTTTTATGTGCACTGTGAAGGGAACGCTCAAATTACACTGAATGGAGAAATAAAGTGTGGACCGCAAAAAACAGGAAACCAGAGAGACTTATCTGGATTTTGTGTGTCAAAGCAGACAAGATAGTCTCTGGTAAGTTGACTGACAGCCACCATGACTGTCCTAGTTATATAAACTACAGCAAACTACAAACTACCAAAACTTTTAGAGAATCCTCCCCTCTCCTTGTCGCACACAAACAGCCAGTCCCAAATGACACGGGCCGAGAACAGCAAAAAAGGAAAAGCACTTTTTTTTTTGCTCTTTTAAAAGACAACGCGCACAGAAAAGACTGCAAAAACTGTCGTCATCGGGCCAAAGTGTGAGCTCACTTTTGTGGAGCTTTCAAGTCTGCATAAGGTACCCATCGTGAAAGCCACCGAAAGCATTCAAAGACGCAATTCCTGTCTGAGGAATGACGTCTGACTACGACACCAACAATGGAAACTTGGAGGAATTTTCTGTGCTATCATTCTTAATGTGACCATGAAAATTCCAGCTACCCAACCCCCATCCATGTTCTTTCCCAAAATAAAGCCATGCTATGATTAAGTACTTCAATAGGTCTCGAAAAGTATGCTATCACACTGTCTCAGCCTCCAAACTTAACAAGTTATTCTTATGAAAAATTCCTCTGCAAGCCATTAAGATGGGGGTTTTCCATTGATCTATAAATATAAAAGATCCACTTGATAAGTGCTATTAACACAAGAACCTCTATGAGGACACTGTTAAACCCTACTTCAGTAGGAATATTAAATCTGTTCATAATCAGTGGTTTAAAAAGAGCTGCTTTTACGATACAAAAAAAGAAATAAGTGCACATCTGAAGCGGCCTCATCCTTTATTAGGAGGGCCCCACAGTCCACAGTGTTATTGCACATTCTCTGGCTTCTCTAATGTTAAGCTATCGTCACCTCCTTATTTGAGAGACAAAAGTTTTAATTAAAAAAACTAGATGGATGTCCATCAGGCTTGTGTAAAAATCATAATTTTCCCATTTAACATTTCTGTGTTGTGAAATGTAGATGAAAAATTCTAGGCTTGTCATTTATAGTTACGTTGGAATGAAATTATGCTGGACAGTAAGTGATAAACAGCTGATAGTGTGCAGTGAGTGTAAAGGCCGAAGTAAAAAGTGAGGCACTGACATTCGTCTAGCAGTTTTTCATCCTTCGCAGCACATCAAAGAATGAACCTGCCACAACTTTGCTGGGTTTCTGTAACAAACTAGAACAATCATGAGAATATCATCATATGAAGTCCATACAACAAGAGAGAGGCATCCCTCTTTGGTCATCCATTCTCTATTACCACTGTTAAATGCCAAAGCCACATCTACATTGAGACAGTTCCCATGTTGTAGCAACTTGTGCTCTTCTAATCATGACTGCCTTTACATAAGATTGGTCAATGGCCGAGGGAGTGAGAGAGAGAGAGCGAGCGAGAGAGAGAGAGAGACACCATGTGAATGGGCTGTACCCTCATGAGGAAAAGTGAAAAATTGTGACTTGAAAAAAATAAAATGCACAATAAAAGGGGGAAATGCCCACAGTCCATTGTTGGCAACTCATACGATACTCTCATTGGCAGACTTCTTCACTAGTTTGGTAGACAGCAAGGAATGCTGGGAAGAGTGAGAGTCCTTGGCTTCAGGAATGAGCAGACGGACTTTCTGATTTGTTCTTCTCCACTCAGAGTAGAGCTGACAGTGGTAGCGAAAAGAAACCTGTGGAGATGAGGGAGAAAAGAAGACATGAGGATAAATGACAAGTAAGAACATTTAAAGGTGGAATAAATTTATAAATCTGATCAGTTTTTTTTTTACCAGGGTCCAGAGGACGTAGATGGTGAAGAGGGCAATGGTGAGAGCTATGAGGCCCACAGCCTGCAGCCAGCTCCCCAGCTGAAGATGGTCCTGAGCCCCCTTCAGGCATAGCCAGCCTGAAATGGCTGCTAAGGGCGTGATGAAGAGGAAACACACCATGTCACAAAACAGTGTCCTCTTCTCATTACGAGGACCAGGGTCCCGCAGCCACTGCGAAAATAGAGGGAGACAAAAGACAAAGGCCTTAAATGATGGAGAAAGAAACGAAAAAAGTGGAAGAGAAGCAACAACAGAACATAACTTAAGGAAGATAAAAATGATTTGATGTATGATTTTATGTATTCAGATGTGCAAATTTCCCCATCTTCTCTGTAACTCACACACTGTCTGACCCAAATGGACTAAAAAAAGAAAAATGTAGCTTAGAAAGATGCAGACAAAGCAAAGGGCGTTGACCCTTGTTACCTCTGTGAGAGGCCTGGGCCGCCGCTCAGTACTGAACTCTGTGTGACAAAGCTCGCAGTAGCTGGTGTTGGAGGATGACAGCCACTTCTCCAAGCAGCTCTTGTGCACCGTGCCCAGGGTGCCTGTGCAGTCACACGGAGACAGGAGGACCTCGCCGCTGCCTCCTTCATGGCAAATACGACAGATGGGACCATCACTGAGGCAAAGGCCAAGATAAAATTTATTTGAAATACCTATTTCACCATTATACTGTTTGTAATGCAATATTTCTTTTTGTCGTTCAGACACGCTTTGAAATCTGAGTCACTGGCAGACTGATTCCGCCCCTCATGTGAACATGTGTTTCACAATCATTTGCTTCAGATTGTTTCTTTCCACTAACACCACAACAGCATCAAAGATTAAGGATGCACATTCCTGACATTATCATGACGTGTTTGGGAATATCAACAAGAGACATCACCGTGCCAAAACAGTTATGTATCCCACTGAATTATGGTACTGTTCGCCAACCTGCTGTTACCCCCCCGCTCCTGTTAGTGAGCAGCTGCGGGAGATTAAATGCAAACAAAGGATTATCATTTTAAGACAATCTGCTCAGAGAAGATGAGTGTAAGCGTTTCTTACCTCTGTGTTCCAAGAGGTTTGAGCACAGATGATAGTAACCGTCCGCCTAAAGCTGTGACCTGCGTGACGTACAGTGCCTGGCACCCGTCCCCTCCTGCTTCCACCACGCTCTTCCACAGACCCGTGCTGCTGGCACAGTCACACAGCGAGCCAGGCAGGTGGCAACAACCCCCTGTCGACATGGTTACACCATCCAGAGAAGGACTGTAGACACAAAATTAAAGGGCAGAGATGAGGTGTAAATGGAGAAGCACAAATTAGACACTCCGCTGAATAGAATTTTAGTACAGATTTAAATATATCAACAATCACATAGGATAAAAATAGGTCAAACATTTTGGCTATTCTAAGAATTTGTTAATGTCTTTTCCTGGCCTTCAATTACGTGTCATAATTAAATTTTATGTACTAATTTCTTTGAACTGTGTGAAAGAAATTGGATGCTTGGACAAAAAATCATTTACCAATTAAAAATAATTACTGTGTGAGGGTTCCAACAGTCACAATAAGCCGTCATATCAACATGATGTTTGTGATCAAAGATTTTGTCGGTTCTAATTAGAAAAAACAAAATTTGTTTCAAATCCGGTTCACGGACCATAAAGTTGCTGCAGAGAGATAATAACTATCTATTACTACATTTTTTAATCTACAAAAATGTTTGGAGGTCAGCCTTCTACAAAACAACCAAGCCATTATACAAAACATGTAGTCGTCAGTGGGATTCAGAGTGACGTGACGGCACACTGATAAACAGCTGTCTCCCCTTAAACATCCATTCACTGAAGATAAGAGACAGCTGAATTTCATTGAGCCTGGCTCATATTGCCCCTTTTGTCTCCACAATTAGCTTGTTAAAAAGAGTTTGCAGTCAAATGAAATAGATAACCACTAAAGATGACTGCACGAAGCAAAAAAACAAAGTAGACGTTGAAAAGGTTGATCTGTGATCTGTAACAGTTCCAGGTGTCAGGAGTTAGTGCTCTTCTTAATGGACTATATTTTACAACTTACTGCAGATGCAAAATTATTCCAATAAGGGCAATGAATAACACATCAGGGTCAGCAGTGTTAATTCTTACAACATAATTCAGCAACATGTTCACTACTTCACTGACTGAGTAAATGACACAATTTAAGAGCCTTATTTATACCCTCTAATACCATTTATGGCACAGGACAATGGACACACACTTAATCTCTTAAACTCTGAGGTAACCACCAATGGGCCCAACTTCATCTGGATAAAGTGAAACCTACCACATCGAGATTACAGAGAATTTTAAGGATTTTTTTATTATTATTAAAAATAGCATAGCCAAAAACATAACATTTTCTGTCATGTTATTAATAATATAGTTAAAAAGTAATAATAATTTCAGTTAATCAATCAATTGGTAATTTGAATAAATTTTAAGGCATACAGTTCAGGGTAGAGTACTTTATAAGCTATGCCATTTTTACTATCCCTTCTAATTGTCTTCATTGTAGGTCAGTTGGGCATTATTTTATACATATATTTTGCATCTTTGGGCATTTCAACAGAATTCAAAATACAACTCAGGTGTTTCTTAAATGGGCCGATTGGCGGTTTCCAGAGTTTAAGAGGCTAAACAAGCCTTTATGTGGTATTTATAACATGATAACTGCTGTGCATGTTATTCTGAACTGATCACTGATCTTTCCAGTAAATAACTGTGATGGTGTCACAGCTGTTGTTAGCTGTAGGCTATCGTCAGTAGCTAACGTGCTAGCCAACCTGTTGTAAAAGGAAATACAGCTTTTAAAAAAGACAAAATTCCACTCACCTCGCGTCCTCTTCGTGGAGGTGTTTCTCTGTGGTCGACATTATCTCGCTAATAACCCCATGTTTCCCCCTCTTCTCGTTTAAGTATAAAAGAAGACAAAGAGTAACGCTTTACTCGTCTACACTGTAGCAGCTTTGGGTCTGCTAGCTAGCTCTCAGCTGATAGCACACAACGGATCAGTCTTCCGCTTTCCACGGAGCTTTAAAAATGTCGCAACCACCACTAACCCAGAGTTGGTTGATTTCTGTAATGGCGACAAAATAATTCTTTGTTTTTACATTTTACTTGTTATTATTGGTGGATTTTTTTTTATAAAATCAGGGCGTCTCTCATTTAAGCTCTTCAAATTTGACGTGACCACTAATGGGTTCATCATCATACAGTTTTATTTTTCATGCTAGATAAATTAAAAAATTACCCGCAACATACAAAATTCTTTGCAAATTCAAATTAAATCAGGGGAAATCTATAATCAACCGCCTTAAAAAAAAATCCACGCCTTCAAAATAAGATGAAATACAATTTTATTAATCCCAATGGAAATTATGTTAAACATAAAGTAAAATAGAAAGTAATGATAATACAAGGGGTAAATGCAACACAACAGTGCCTTGATAGAATTACAAGACGTAACATAAGTTAAGTAAAAGCAGCGTAATAGTGCACCTGATATGGACAAAAGATATTGGACATTGTGGTGGCAATTTCTGTTAAACAAAGCACAAGCCTTGTCCTTGGACGCTGTGTGAGGAACTAACAGCTTGCTATTTACAAAGACATCAAGTGTATTTGAAGAGAAGTAAAACGTAAGGCAGTCAGCGTGGGCCTGGGTGTGGAACAATACATGAGGCGTAGAAATTTGAATAGCAGAAGAGGAAGGGAGAGAGGATTGTCCCTAGAGGTGCCCTGCGTTCTGCTCACTGCGTAACAAGCAATGTATGTAGCATGCTCAGTTATTAATGGTTCACTCATGGAAAAAGGCCCATAAAAGTATATCAAAAATCCTAGTCTGTGTCTTGCAGAGGACTCAGTTATCGCTTCATTTGGGGGGTAATTTTCAAGGGCGTGGAAATTAAATAAATGAGATTCTTGCCATGAAAACACAAAAGACATGTCTCCAAGACAGAAAATAAGAGTTTTGTTAATGCTGATGAAATTGTCGAAAGTGGCGCGGAGACTGAAAATGTTGTACCAGTTGTCCCACTGTTTAGCCTCTTTAAATTGTCATCATATTAAGTTCCCCATGTTCATGAATAATGATTATTTACACAGAGAGCCGGCAAAAGTGTTGCCAGTTTAACCAATGACGGTCTATGTCCTTGAGATGCAAGTGAATCTGAGGACCTCCCAGGTCCCAGGCTGTGTACAGGGAATATAATACAGTACGTACTAATGACATTGTCCTGTCTCTGTTCAAGTTCCATATTTCTTTTTTTCAACTTCTCACTGAGTCAATATTAAATTTGATTACATAAAGTATAGTTACAGAACGATATGGCACATTCCTCTGTTGCACAACCTACATGGTTCATGTTTGCAGTGCAGTGTTAATAATGCACCTGCCAGCGGGTGCTTATAGGTTCCTTGTTTCCACACTATTACCTTTAAGTACTATAGACCCAAAGTACATCAGTGCAATTTTGAAGTGAGCGAATTTATCTGAAAGCTGCAACATAGAGACAGAACACAATATGGACAGCCTGGAGGCTCATGTAGATCCAGATAGTTTGCAAGGATAATTACAAAAACAAAGAGATACTCCTAATATTAATGTGGATGAGATTTATTATGCTTCAGAATTTAATAATTTTGAACAATTGTACACTGTCAATCATATACGAATGCACCACACCATCACATTCTTACTATTGGTTACAATTATTGAATCGACTATGCGGTGGGAGTTTGAAATTGTAAAGTGAAGTGCACAACTTAATAAATTTTTCATGATCACATTCCATAAACCTTTATTCATTCCAAGATAACACATTCATATAGCAAAAGTTGCTAAGGTTCAGAGGGTAAACACATTAAAGATGGGAGAGCACCAACCAACATAATTTATTTATAGCTGGCCATGAGTTGTAGACATAGCGTTTTCTTTAAACAAAGTGTTATGTTAAGATGAAATTATTGGACATAAGTACTCTTTTTGAGTCAACCCAATAAAAGAGCTGAACTCATGGCCTGAACTATCTCAGAAGCCACGAGGCTTGTTCCAGGCTATGCTACGTCAGCTGATGCATTTAATGCAAACACCCTGAATTGGTACGCGAAGTATAGCCATGCTCTGCAATCTAAGCAGCATAGAACAATGAGAAAACCTAGAAACAGACAAAGACTGCATTGGTCTTCTTTGGTATCTTTGTGCACAAAGCTTTACATACACACACACAAATACAACCACACACGCACACACACACACACAACCACACTTAAAAGAAAACAAATCCACATAATTTGTTTTACAATTGCCCGTTTCACGTCAGACAATCACAACCTGTCAGGTCACTGGCTCATGCTGATTTCATGCCATAGTGGGCACGGGGCTCAAACAGAAAAGTAAAATAAATCATGCAAGCAGAAACTCTGCACACAAGCAAACTGAAGCTACCTTCTCTTTGTCCCTGGTCTTCAGATGGAACCATTGTTTAAATTGGGATTTAGCTGTAGCTGTGTGTGACAACAGCCAGCATCAGTGCAGAATGAGAAAAAGAGGTAAGTAACCACATGGAGCCATGAACACCGACCTACTGATCCCTCACCGTTCCTTCAACAGGAGCGGGTCACTCAATCAGACGGCCATGAATGCTTGTGAAAGAAAAATAATTTTTTTTTTTTTTTTTTTTTTTTTA
>OMNV01029235.1:18145-28254 GCA_900303265.1 Brotula barbata | reverse complement strand
CCCCCCCCTCACCCCTGAAATGCTGCTTCTCATCTGCCCACTGATACCCTTGGCCTAAACGTCACCGGTAGTAATTAGAAATGATGCATTTCAGCTGAGGTATTGAGGTGGATAGGAGCCATAGGAATATGGAGGACAGATGCGGGTGTTGTTTACTGTGCACAAAAGGGACACTGGAGAAAGTTGGCTGTGAATCAATATTGAAGCCCGTAAGTTGGATGTATAAATAAATGACCATCCCATCCAGGGCTGGGTGTGACGATGGAGAGGTGGAGGGGGTTGATTTGTCAATACTGAAAGTGATAAAAATGCTCCAGCTTTGACCAGAGGGTCTTTTTTTTTAAAGCCTGAAACAGACTTGACAAGTGCAGCAGAGCCATTGTGAAACAATACGGCCTGACTTTTAAGTGACTTTGCACTTGTGATCACTCTGGATGTGCTGACTCCAGCACATATCCCGACATGTAAAAAAAACAAAAAAACCCACCAACCCTCTCCTTCTGCTCCTTCTGCTCCTTCTGCTCCTTCTGCATTAGCACTTTAAAGCACATCAATTCGCTGCCAGGCCAATTACTGCCACAGATATGATGCTCGCTCATCAAGATTCTCTCTAATCATGCTGCTTGGAATTTTAAGAAATGGAGAAACTAGTGATCATCGTTGAATTGCAAAAAAGGATCCAAAGGTAGAAAAATACAGATTTATACATTTTAGTTTATCTTTCCTGACCTGTATGCCTCAGAGGACTAAAACGCTGTACCAGCCTTTGCAAGTGTGATCAAAATGACTTTGTGCCATCGATGTAGCTAATACTTTAAAATGTAGACATATAGAAAAAGAAAAAAGGAGATTGTGATAAAAAGGAGAAAGCTCGGGCCAAAAACCACGATTCATGTGGGACTATTTAGCCGTTGTTGTGCGAGATCAAAGAACTCTCGATTGCAGTCCCTTCCAGCGAGACTTCAGTGCTACCAACTTACATCTCAGCTGAGGGATTAGACCCAGCCTTGAATTAGAGGGGGTGGAGGCTGGGGAGGAGGATTTTAGCCTACAGGGGGTGGCGTGATTCTATTTATGGTATGAGCTGCATAAACTCAAGCTCGGCGTCTTGCAGGCATTCAGTGGAGCCTTGGCCCTGTTTGGAAAGAACTGTTGTGGAACAATTGTGTACTGCACTGCACCAAAAATGAGCGACGTGTTGGGATTTTGCCTGCCCACGTGTGTTTTACCCCAAACCCCACAGCGTCTGGTGACACTGCTGTGTGCGGATCACTCAGGAATTCATTTGTTTCCTTTCAAAGTTGACTTTCCCACCACAATCATTGTCGTCTCTGCTCATCATTCAGCGACAGTTCAGTTTTCCATGACTGATCTGAGGCTGGGTTCCATTCTGTTTATCTGATCATCACAGAGAAGAGTTGTTGTTGTAGTTGTTGTTGTTGTTTACAACCACATGTGCATCTTTTTTTATGTAGAATAGGTGTGACCGATAAAGACAGAGCTGCAGTCACAAGGAAACACGAATGTAAAGATAAGAAAACCTAGTTTAAAATAATCACATGACCAAATAAACTGACTGAAATTCTCAAATGAAATCCCACTGATGTTTCCTTGAGGAGTGTGAGGAAGAGAGGCAGCGGACATCATCTCTCTGTGCGATCACCGCCTACAAACCCCGCTTGGTTGTCTCACACTAATGACCTTGTGCAGCCATAAAGAACAGAAGAGAAATGACTATAATATTAATAGGATTTAAGAGCTTTATTTCTTCAGAAAGTCTGCGCGTTTATACTGCAGCTGCTGATAATCTCTCATGTGGCAAATACATCTGAATGTCTCGTTCTTTCAGGATTCAGGATTAGACTTGGTGCATTGATCTTGAAGACACTGACAGGAATACGGGAAATGTTCATAGCTCCCAATATTAACATGTTATTACAAAATGGAACTCCACTCTTTTGGCTTCTTCTCTGGTTTAAATAGTAAAAATCAAACGAACAACAACACAACAACACTGATAAATGCAGACACTGTGACAGTCGTATAGTCACAAACCACACGTTTGCCTCGTATACTGTATTTGTCTATAAATTCAAACATATTCCTCCCATAATGAACCACTAAATTACATCCACGACACAGGGATTAATTAGGCAAATGATTTTCAGATCCTATTGTGGTGTAAGGGTTAATTGACTGCCAGTAATAAAACAGCCCACAAATCCTGTCTCTCTCTGCACATGAAAAATAGACAAAATGTGGCAGATTAGTCTTTGTCTGAGGGAATAAGATTAACATGCTGCATATAGACGTGGCGGTGTTATCGCAGTATTAGGTTGTGCAAAAAAAAAAAAGCTCTTCCTGTTGACGTGGTCTCCGTGCCTCCACTGGCTCCAGTGTTTTTGTTTTTTTTTTATTTCCACTTCAGCTGTGTTCCACATCTGGTTTTCTCTCGGGAGAGGAGAATGGACAGTTACACGGGCCGTGTTGTTGAAGGTGTCCTTCACCATTAACCTGTGCTCAGCATTTTGCTACTTAGCATTTAAGTGGGTGTAAAGAAAAAAAAGAAAGAAAAAAAGAAAAGGTAAGTGAGCACCATTTTGAGGTTTTGGATATGCAGCTGTCAAAACCAAAAACGGTTTACTTTGCATCCATTTCCACCATTTGGCACGCAGGAGAAGAAAAAGAAAGTGGAGAAAGAGGGTGTGTGTGTGTGTGTGTGTGTGTGTGTGTGTGTGTGTGTGATGGAAACCCTGGTGACAGCAGCTTTAATCACAAGAGAATAGGCTTTGTTCTGTCAGCAGAAACGAGCATCATGAGGGGGAAGTGTGTATTCAGGTAAAAGGCTGATATGAATGGGCCTCCTTATGAGAGCTGGCATCACTCTCATGAAAAGCTTTCTGTGCTTTTCACCCATCGGTCAAGGTTTTTGGGGGGTGTGTGTGGGGTTAAACTAACGCTGAAAAAAAAACAACTTTAGACGGCGACTGCTGCTCACGGTGGTATTGTTACATTCTCGTCCGTATTCTGACAGCGTGGTGGTGAGAGTGAATAGGGCTTTGGCTGGGGATCAAGTCCGTGGTTTCTCCAGGCTCAATGGTTTCTGGCGTGTAAGTACCTCTTCCTCTGGTTAATGTACTGGTTAATGAGTGGGATCAGGGATTTTAAACTTGACACAAGCACTTAAGGAGTTGAAGCATGAAGTAATGTGAGGTCAGGGATTGGGCCTTGACGCGCACTGATGCTGAGATAAATCAGTATATTTACATGCACTTTACATGCACTCTGAGTATTTCACCATACTGCAGTTAAAGGCAGAAATTCAACAAGAATCACCTGCTCTCAGCGTGAAGATGAGGTGTTGGGTAATGACAGTATGAGGGGAGTCCTCCCATCCAAGAAACGCACGTGGAGGCAAAATACTCAGATTAGGACGTAAACATGTCGGAATAAATCGATTGACAATAACATAATCTGCTCTTATTCGGAGTAAGCTTACTTCGATTTGTGCCCATTTCCATCGCATTAGCGTGTATACGTGACGTCTCATAAAGCTGATTCATTGTCTTAGTTGCATTTGCCTAAGTGCATGTAAACACATTGACTGTCCGTGTGTCTCTGCCATAAATCTCAGTGTTCTTCTTCGTTTGTGTTTGTCCCTGTTTGCCCGTGGCAAAGCAGCATCTTAAAATGGGTCGTCAGGAAGACCGATGTTCACCTGGTCTGAGTGATGAAGTCATGTCGGACCATCAGTCCCTCGTTCAACCTTGAGCCAGTTTGTCACAGTACGTATAAAAGTTTTCAGACATCCTTGTATGACCGATCCTCGAATGAACCTAAGTTTGCTTTCAAATCTTCATAAAAAATAGAGCCCATAAAACTTGTTCAACGAAGCTAAATGTAACTCTCAGCCCTGCAAGGAGAAAATGACAACATGACATCACACCAATGATTCTTGCTTATGCTGCTTGTGTTTGTCTGTCTGTGTTTTTTAGTGGAAAATCACCCAGAGTTACAGATTTGGAAGTTAGATCATTGGACTGAAGAACTGCCTGCAGGACAACAGAATAATTTCCCAAAAGTGGCAGCTGGGATTCAAAGTTCGAGGTTGATTGGTTGTCTGGTGGAGGAGGGGGAGAGTGCTCAGGATTCTGACGAGAACTCGGTTGCTGCATGCTCCGCCATGGCTGCTGCTGTTGCTGACAGAGCCTGAATTTCTTCCAGAATGTCTTGGCGTTACCGATTGAGCGGCTAACAGAACGCAGGCCTGATTCCAATGCTAGCATTTGGCTTGCTGCTGCTGAACTGTTCTGATCTCATGTTGCGCTGCTCTATGAAGCTGCCCTTCGTATCTCTGATGGCTCCGTGAGTCTTTCTGTAACAAATTGGAATTTCATGACCCAAGTATGAAGTGCGGATACAGTTGCTGGTCTGACCAGTTTCCTCCTCCTCTGCTCAGATTTCCAACCACTGGCCTCAGTGTTTTAAGTCTTACCAGCAGGAGGCAGTGTTATGCTTGTTTGAAGGATTCTTGCTTGTGTCCGTCCTCATCCTCATCCTCTCCCCCAAGTCTGCAGGCTTGTGAATACTGGACATGATAAACAAGAGATCAGTTTTGTTAAATATAACATTTAACAGCAATACATATTATAAGTAAAAATAGACACTGGATGTTTTTACAGACACTCATGCATTCTTGTCAGTCATTTGGAGGCAATCTATTTTACGTGCAGAATTTAAAAGTCTTACAGTACAAATTACATTTAGAGTTTTTTTCAAGATGATAAAATAGGAATACATATCTTCAAAAAAGGGTCCAAAAGGCTACCCCTGATGCTAATCATTGCCTACGTATTACCTGAATCTTCCCATTAAACCAACATGGTTTGTAACTGAGAACAGGAAAGAGTAAATTGATCTGGACATCTGTATTTTGTATGTCCATATCTGTGAAGTTATGAATAACAGTAATATTGGAACAATAAGACTTTTAAACACAAAAAGATTCTATTTTCAATATTACTCTATAAACCATGCTGAGTGAAGAAATGACCTCGTTCCTCCCCGTTTTCCCACAAAATTCAAATCTATTTATATTCTCAAATGAAACCAATACATGCACCAAGTGCTGTACAAGGGTGTACCTCAAAGAACATGAAAAACAATTACATGCAGTGATGCTATTGTTGAAAACCAATTTTCTCATATTCCGTGTATGTATTACTGTTTTATTTTACAGAGATGCTATAAATTCACGGATGTGGAGGGAAAAATAAAATCCAGAAAGACTAAGCCGTGTTCATCTTCTGTCACTGACACACTGAGATTCTGATTTACAAAGTGGGAACAGAACAAATGAATGAAGATCAATGCATGTTGGCTGTGACAAAACGGGAAATGCTTCTCCTCTGTAAAGCATCAGATGAGTCAGACTGGGTATCTGACTGTCTTTTCTTGTGTAGCTCTTTTTGCTTTTTATTCTGCAGTTTCCTTTCTTTCTTTCAGCCCTAGTCTGCCCCTGCGTATTGTCTGGGACCTGTAGTTAGATCACCGGCATCTCATTCACTCGGTCCTAACCTCTTTCCTTATTTTCACCTAATTTACCTCCTTCACTCTGGAAATCAATAATGCCATGTCTCCAAACCACAGCTATTTCATTTGACATTTGATCCAGTCGTGGGTTATTTACGTGGAGGAGATACAAATGAACTCTCTCTCTCTCTCTGTCTCTCTCTCTCTCTCTGTACCCCCTACCACAGTCTTTTTTAGTCTGGAGAGAGAGCCTTCTCCATCCACAGTGTGCTTATGTAAGCATCCTTGAAACACCGTGTAGTAATGCCCACAGGACTCCATTTATAGCAATTGGAGATGCTGCCAAGTTATTGGTCTAGAGCCCGCATTTCATGACGCATGACTAATGTCTTACACGAGTGGCATGAATCCCAAAGCACGGCAATTGGCAGTTTAAATGGGGCCTAATGTATGTTGATATTAAGTGTCTGTCATTTTGTAATCCTGATGATCCCGCCAGGGTTACAGAGGTGTCAGGTTGAGTGTGACCTGGCCTGTGAGGAGTGACAGAAATAGTAACTGAGGCGTTTTGTTACTGGCAGACATTACTGTAAACGCACCTTAGAAATATGCAACAGCAGTGAAAATCACAAGAAGGTACAATAATCTTCTGATTCAAAAGCTCAGATATTTTAATTGTATTGAATCATATGATTAAATGAAATACAGTAGCTACTATTCTTCTAGATTTTGAATGATTTTGGAACAGAACAGACCACACGGGGCTCATCTCAGGTGGTTAGAAAGATTAAAATTTTGTCTTTCTGTGCAGGTTTACTTTATTTAAGTTATTTTATTTTTGTTTTCATTGTCATTTCCCTTATCACACAGCCACGGGTCATCTGTCCTGCCTGTCCAAAATATGACATATCATTGGCTATGGAAAAATGTAATGAAATGTACCCCATTTTTCATTTTCCAATTTTTGTTACCGAATCTAAAATCTATTGAACGGAAGGTACGTGGATCCAATAACTGTGTCCAAATGCTGGGTCTAATTTATCAAACTGATATTACAATATAAAGTATTAATCACGGCAGACAGGAGAGAGCAGGGTGCATCTGGCAATTTTTTCGTAATGGCTCATTTTATCTGTGTTGGGCCTTACCATAAATATAAGACCTCACAGGCACACATACACAGGAGCATGGACACACAAGACAATAATTTGTCCTTTTCCACTATCTAGTAATTACTAACAGCCCAGGTGCTCTGTGTTTTATCGCGCTTACAGAAAAGAAATGAGCCTCATGTAGCCAATATTTCTTGTTCGTATAGGGCGCCAGATACAAACAATATGGAGCCTGCTTCCTGGAGCAGCCACTTACACCGTGAGTGTTTAAAATAATGTTAACCTGCTCTTTAGTAGAATGACGTGCAGAAAAAAAGGAGGTGCAGGAGGTGGATGCATTAAATGATGTAGTCACACAGGTGTTCGAAACTTCTTAACATCTGTAGTTTTACATGGTGATAGTAGCTTGTGTAGCAATTTCCGATTGAGCTCATTCCACTCACGTTTGTTAAGGGAGAAAGTACTATCCACACGTGCTTGCTTGCAAACACACACACACACATACACACACACACAAAAAAAACACAAACACACTGCATGCACAGAAATCACAGTGAGCGTGGTATTCCCTAACAGTGGTTGAACAACACTCACAGTCATACCTGATGTGAGCAAAATCCTGCTGTGGCCTTCCCATCTGTTCAGCTCCAGAGTTATGGCAGGGATCCATCACATACACACACACATGCACACACACCGTTCACACCATTCATAAATTCGGTCAGACTCAGACCCTCATCCGTTGGGAAAAAGTGTGGGAGTGAAAGTAAAGCAGCTGGGAAAGTATTCTGAAATCTAGGTTTAACCTACATCCAGGGCTATTTACGACTCCTATTCCCATTTCCCCTGTTGTTCTACGTACTCCGAGTGGTTCCTTTTTATGGTTATTAGCAGCACTAACAGCACCATATTGGTCTCAGTTTGCCAGTCCACATGTCCGTCAGCTGAACACTTTGTTGTTCCGTCGTGAAATATCTCACAGCTGTGCTTCCAATAAATAACCACGGCCCACTCACACTCCAATTTCAAATCAGCCTTCCACTAACAGCGCAGGTGGTGACTAATTTTGTCCCTTTAGGGCTTCCATGGCTGCACACATTCAAGTGTAGTTTACTAAGATTCAGTACAGACCTGTGTACTGAAAGCTCAACTCAATCGAAGCACACACTGTAGATACCACATGCTTGACGTTCATCTGCATAATTTAGATTTTTCTGATTAAATACAAAAGAATTGTTAGTTTTCTGATTATTTATGATGAGATGTTATTAAATTTTTACTGCCATATTTACTCCCTAACCAGATAAGACATAAAGCTGTTTTAGCATAGTATCAGATCTTGATTGAACAGAAATGTGACACACTGATTGTTACATATTCTCTATTTCTGTGCTCCTGACATTGCTGAAGGATGATAATTCCATCTGATTAGGCTGTGGTGGTAACATCTGTTTATCTTTTTTGAAATATCAGAACATTTAAAAAAAAAAATCATATGAGGAAAATAATTTTTGGTTTGTTGAGATTTTGAGATAAATGACTGTGCTATCTCTTGAACAGAGAACAATGATGGTTGTGAGTGTCCTCTCCAGCTTTTATAGTATACACATGGAACAGTAGAATAGTTGAAAAGAATATTCTCAAAAAGAGAAACGAAACAAAAGTTGATTAGATTTCAAATGTTTTCATTCTCCGCAGATGTTTACAAGCCCTTGGAAGTACTTCTAGTATCACCTGTGGTACTCATACCCAGGGACGGGCAGTATTTGTTTTAACTATTTCAAATATGTATTTAAAAACAAAATATGTACTTTGTATTTCACAATCTTGAAAAACCCCCAGATGTCATTTACTTCAGTTCTCTATTTATTTATTTTTTTCTTTCTTCTTTCACTAATTCATCTGTAAATCTTTACCATTTTTGCAAGTAATATGAATTGCAACGATGGGTTTTTATTTTATTATTTGTAAATAAAGTTTGTTTGTAAAAAGCGGATGTTCTGGCTAAATGTTTTTGGTACAGCGTCTAACCTAGCTAATGTGGAGTACAGGCTAAGTCAAACAATGTGTGTCGGCGTAAGAGTTTGAGAATGAAGTAGGAATAATTTGTCGATATTGTGTCATGCAACAATTTGTAAATTTCAACGGACTTTTTATTTAAATGTAGAAGTTTTAATATGACAGTGGAGGGAAACATTAGCTAGTAAGGTAGCTAGCGGCTAATGGTGCGTACCAGATAATTCAAGGTGGTTTCATCGAGACTCAGTTTCTCTGACGTCAGACGAGGTAAATCACTGAACAAACGTGAAATTATGACAGAAACACACCAAACATCTGGTTAAAAACAAGAAACACAACATAACTTATTTCGATTTTTATAAAACTAAGCACATTTTAAACCACGTGTGTATGGAAGTTTGGTTGCCTGTCCGATGCTCTGTTTTGTGTGTGTGTGTGTGTGTGTGCGTGTGTGTGTGTGTTATTTAGCGTGTTGCGACTTGCACTGCATCCAAGCGCACTGGCCGCCGCTGGCTGATGCTGTGTTGCCCCCTCCTCCTCCTCATCTTCCTCCTCCTCCACCACCCCCCACAATCTCGGCGGCGGTGTGTTTGTGCGCAAAATCACCATCCGCCGGACGGACGGACGCAGTTTTCACCGTACAAACCAGCGGCACTGCGGGGGGAGATGCGAGAACAAACCCACCCAGAGCAGACATGGAATTGTAAGGGACGTTTGGTTTTTCTTTAATATTTCTTTTTTGAAAAACCTCATCTTTGTGATTCCTGCTTTTGCCCTGCGGGGGGTGAATGAAACCTGCTCGATGTCTCTCATCAGTTTATAACCGAAACAAAATGAGGATTTCTTCCCGCGGCTGCTTTCTGGTGATATTCTCCGGCTTTTTGGGATTGACGATGGGTGCTTTCCCGAGCAGCGTTCAGATCGGTAAGTGGAATCTCAACCGTGTGTGTCCTGTCAGCTTCAACCGGGGAACGGTTGGAGATTTCATTCTCCTCCTGATGCCGTGTGTGTGTGTTTCAAAGGCGCACATGTAATGGCTTTGGTATCTGCATGCTACAGTTTGTGTGTGTGTGTGTGTGTGTGTGTGTGTGTGTAACCCAATGCGTTCCACCACTGCAGCAGATCTGAGCGGCAAAGTGTGTGTAGTCCCAATGCAGGCTGCCCGTTAATACAAACCTCAGGTCCTGTCTCAGCCACAAACCTCTGTCACCCCCCACACCCCCATCAAGCACACACATACACATACACACAGACAGTGTCCCACAGGCCCGACTGCTCCCCTCAGTTTGAACCCCTCCACGTTTCCAGTGTTTGTCTCGGGATAAGATGAAGGTGACTGATGTGTGGTTTTCATTTCACTGGCAGGCAGATTGACTTGGCTGATTTAAAGGCAGAGGGAATGAAAAGAAGGGCAAACTGTGACCTCCAGTCGGTGATCATCATTGC
>OMNV01029235.1:0-18125 GCA_900303265.1 Brotula barbata | reverse complement strand
ATCATCATTGCCCCCCCCTCCCCCGAAAAGAAATCAATTTTCACAAAAGCACTCATTCATGCTTTTCCCTGGAAAACCTCATATGTTGATAGCAGACACGTTGCATATGAATTTCATTAGGATCCATTGCTCACATCCTGTCAGAGTATTGGCCTGTGTGGTTGTGTAAGGGGCAATAATATTTACTGGAATGGACTGAGATTGTGGAGAGTGTGTGTGTGTGTGGATGTATTTATGTATTGTAAAGGATTGATTTTGGCAGATGATGTGTAAGGGAGAAGTGAAGTGTTCAGTTTTGTTTTAAGTACACACAGAGATCCTAGTAAATGGTACAACACATAGCTTCAGTGCGTAGATCTGTGTGTTACAACCCCCCCCCCATAACCATTCCACTGCTCATTACATGCACTGAAGTAAAGATATACTGCATAACTACAGGTTCATGTGAATTTTTCCTCATACGGTTCCCCGCTGTATTTCATTTTCCAAAGGTTTGTCAATATAGATCAGATTTGCATCGTTGTTTCTGTGCATTTCATCTCCACAGTTTGCCCTGCCAATTTACTGTGTCAAACTAAGTCAACACTTATTACCAATGGAGCATTTGCTCTGTAAACATGTATGCATCGGGGTGCACAAATTAAATCATGGCAAACTTCCAGTTTCATATACTGGACGAAAAAAAAAAACAAGTGTAGCACCTGACAATGGCGAATTTCTTTTTTCATTAATTTTCTACCCACTTCAGAATGGTGCATGCTGTCCCATTGTGCGTTGTGTGTATGTGTGAGGAAGTGAAACAACTTTGTCAGTTCAGCAGGCCATTTCATGTTAAAGAGCAAGAAATATCACAGTCATACACATCACTAAGGCTTCAAAAGTATAGAATTCAAAGATAACAAAGGTTTTTGAATTGCATATTGAATGATTCTTAAAGCCTTATTTAAGTCTTCCAAAATTCTGTAAGGACTCCCAGGTTCTGACATCACCTGAGTAGCTAGTGTGTGTATTTTACAGATGTTTTTTTAAATCAGGAATAGACATTTAACGTGAACATTTGGTTGCAAATGTATGTCAAGACCGCATGGACATTTGTTTTCTTATGTAACTAAAACTGTGTCGAAGGCGTCATCATACTGTCCCTTAAAAGAGGTCAGCCACACAAAGAGCACACTGGCATTTTAATGTAAAGGGCGTTCACACGGCCTTATCCTCAGAAATGTTCCCTTGAGTTAAATTTTTAAATGCAAAGCAAACTGCGAGTGAGTTAAGAACACAACTGACATTTCCAGCACCACGAACAGCAAAGCTTTTGTACATGAACACTAAAAGTCTTGTATAGAATGAAAGAGTCCTGTGGTTTCAGGTTGATTTGACCATGATATTCTGTTTTCTGGAAATACAAATGAACACAAAACAAGGTGAAGCACTGTTGGTGTTGTTGGACTATTCTTTACATTGATGTTGAGAAGAAAGTGTTGATAACAACACACAGAAGAGTCATGAGTTGCTGTATTCTGTCTAAGTGTCAGCAAAAGTATACCGGCAAAGTAATTTACTGGGCCAATATGGGACTTTTATTAGATTTCATTTATTGTCCAGTCAGTTGTGTCTTCCTCTAATATAATGAAGGCTCCCAGCGCACAGCCACTAAAAGACACTGTAAAACTCTAATAATCTCCAAAAAAAAAATAAATTATATATTGGATAGTTGCAATGGTTTAAATATTGTTTATGGAGGGTTTGCTACAGTGGTACAATATAGTTCCATGTGGAGAGTGGAGACTCTGGTAATTTAATTTAATTTGAATAAGTTTAAAATGTCAGCTATTTTTGACTGCCTATTCACACAACTATGTTGAGGTGTTCCAAAAGCGTGGATGAAAAACCTCCAGGAGTTCTTGGTGGGAGTCCATCAACAAGAAAGAGGTTATTTTACTTGAAATACTCCCACAAGTGTAGCTACATCGTTATCTTTTAGTTTAAAGTAAAAGCAACAGTTCAACGCAAACTCACAAGATTTTGTCCATATTGGCATCTGCAGCTAAGGTTTCATGAACAAATTATTATCAGTATCTAGATATTGGAAAAAATGCATGTTTTTGTTAAGTTTCAGCATGCAGTGGGATCACAATGCTATCCGATCTGCCAAACTACATGCTGTACTGTGTGTACTGTACGTAGCCAGGCTCACACTGTAACTGGATCGGTTTCACAAGTAGCTACGAGTAATTGCAGTGCATCTAGTTGGGAAACATTCATGCTTTACTGAAAAAAATCTGCCCACAACGTATAAACATCACTGTGCATCTTCTAGTTGTGAGGCAACAGTACCTGAATGTTCCTGGGTTTAAAATCAGCGGGGAACAACTTAGGCTTTTCTATGTGGCGTTTGTATGTTCTCCCATGTGTGCGTGGGATTACTGCAGGTACTTGAGTGTCCTCCCATCTGCAAACACATACAACTAAGGTGAATTAAAATCTCAATTGACTGTAGGTGTGAATGGGAGCTAGCAGGTATGCATTCATTGCATAAAGATCCTACACAAAATATCACCATATGCTCCCGCCCACTCTCAATAATTAAGTTATTTGATGAGTACCTTCTGCTGCCGATATCGATCCACGCACAAAAGTTTTAGTTCCGTCATCCACAGAGCAAGGAGGAAGGATCACTATCCTGCCTACTGACACACGGCAGCATCCATGTTGATGTAACGTGTACGTCACAACATATCTGAATACAATTCACATCTTAATGCTACGCGTAGAGGAGCCTTTATGTGGTGAAATTCTGAAGATTATTCAGGGTTCCAAGATAAAATTTCCTGGCCTGTAAGAAATTTTTATTTTTACAAGCCTTGGACTGCACAGACTCTCCAAGGGGCAGTGGAACAATGAAAGGAGCGCCATGTGTCCTACAAATGACATTTATATACCAATAAAATGCATCAGTGGTTTCTATTTTGCAAAATGTGATTGGACTTTGTGTGAACAAAGCAACCTTTTTTCCAAAGAAGAAATAACTGAATAAATTTGCTAAACATGTTGAGATACATTGGATATGAGTGTTTTATCAATGCATTGATGAAGAATATAATAGTGGGAATTGCTTTTCATTCTCTATTTATTTTCGTAACCATTTTAGTTGCGTGTAATTCTTGTATAAAGGGGCACCTTGCCACTGCCCTGGGTTACAGTTGGGTTTATTTTTACAGAGCTGCATTTTGCCTAACCAGAGGGACATTTGGCATTTGTACCAGCCACAGGGGCATTTAGATAACGCAAATGTGTCATTAAGGTAAAATGGAGCATAGAAGGTGAAATGAAGGTTTCAAAAAAGACTACTCTGGCTCTCACAGGAAGTCAACTGCACAACTGTTACTTTTCTTCAGTCAAATTGTACCCTTATTTATTTGTTCCATGAATCAAAAATTCTACAAATGGAGATACAGTGATTAAAATTTTTTTCTCGGGGAAATTGTCCTTGGAACCAATGTTGCGTTTAACAATAACTACACCATTTGTTGTGAAAGAGGACTTGTTGAGATGAGATTCTTTTGAAAGAAATCAGGGGCTTTTGTTATGAGCTGTTCATGAGACCTGCATTTTTCACATCTCCATGCAGGCGGTCTCTTCATCAGAAACACTGATCAGGAGTACACTGCCTTTCGGTTGGCCATCTTCCTACACAACACCAGCCCCAATGCCTCTGAAGCCCCCTTCAACCTGGTGCCTCACGTGGACAACATCGAGACGGCCAACAGCTTTGCTGTCACCAATGCCTGTAAGTCAGCTGCATGTCTTTATGTTATTTACTGCACTGTGAGGATTACAGTCATTCTGTAGCACATTGGGTTGGCGTCTGATTGCTGGTTGTGACTTTGATCCAGCTTCAACAACACTATGACAAATCTATTATCAAACTTTGTATGCACACTTTCTTCTTTATCAGCAAAGAGTAATGCATACAGGTTACATCGTTTGGCTAAATAACAAATATGTTTCTGCATACAAATATACAAAGAACAATATATTTTGCACAGCCAGCTCGTATGGAATTCTTTACAATCCTGGTGTGGGTGTTTTAGTGTGTGCGATATGTCTGTGACCCTCTGTGAGGAATCAAAAGACGCTTCATCATGAGAAAGAGAGTGCTAGATGAACAAGATGATGTAAGAAATTAGCTTATACTATATTTTGATGTTACGCTTTTAATGGTTTTTATTTTATCTGCTTTACATCATTTTACAATACACAATTTCTATGGAAACTACATTTGTGACTGTTATCATTTGAAAACGGTGCAATTTGAAGTTATTGTGGACGCTTTTATTTTGGCAGTAAGAAAATTAAGACGCAAGATGAAGTGAACCAGGCGCAATGATAATGTAGACAATCAATATAAGCCTACAGTACGTCAGATCATTTGTAAAGGTGTGAGGTAGTTTACATTCAAGGTTAAAGCATCCCGAAGAGCTTTCCGTACACACACAGTCAATACTGACAGGAAATGGCTACTAGGTGAGAGACCAATGCAAGAGTCCTCCTCCTGCAGAGCTATAGGTGGGCGTACTGTATATATCCAGGCAACACAAGAAATGAGGAGCTTTATCACCTCTACTCTAATGACTGCACAGTCACAGGAAGTGCATCTGCAGCCCATTGATTGGACAAACCAAATCAGAGCAGAATTACATGAGCCAATCGATGACTCTGATAGCTTAGGGCCAGCTGGGAATTTCAGATCGAAACACATAGCTTGTTTTCACTCCCTTTTTAAATTTCCTGTGTCTTTATTCTTTTTTGCTTCTCAGCACATAATTTGCCGCAGTATCAAAGGCCCTGAAATAATGCTTATGAATAGATGGTATTAGCATGTGACGTTCAAGGGCGCCGTGTTTGGTAATGGGACATGAGAGACGGAGCTAATTTGTGAAGAGAGATTAGGCCATTCAACAACTTGGCTTGCTGCTGTCAAAAAGGCTGATGGGGATAATTGGGGACAAATGTTGTCATTGTCATTGATAATCATTCCGCAGACCTCAGACACTCAGATAGATTGTAGTACATTATTTTGAACAACAATAGCCATCTTGTTATTCACATGTTACAGATGCTACTAACATTGTGCTGTGTGTGAAAATAAATTCTCAAATGTAATGAGATTTTATTTTAATTGCTACTGCCTGTAGGATTAGCAAGGCTCTGTGTTATTATCAAAATTGTATGATGATAATATTACCTGTAATTCAGTGTTATTATCATAATTAGCAAATTACATAATCAAAACATTTTAAACAGCCATCATTCCCACATGCTTTTGACCAAAATCACACACCAGCAAAGAACTTATTTCCCGCTAGGCTCGTAAATATCCCTCATTCTCTCACTGACTTTGTGAGTCTAGCAGGCAAGCACTAAATGGAGTACAAATCAGTCCACCACCGGGATTTGGTCTCACCAGTATACAAATCTGTGCACTCCTTACTGCAGTGAATGGTGTACACAAAATTGCTCCACTGGTGTTTGGGTAATGCAGTCTTTTGGTGTACTCAGCGGTGCCTCAGAGCGTTGCTGGGATCATGTGTGTGGAAAAAACCTTTCTATATATTTCTCTGATACTGTCTCCCACTATGTAAGCAACAGCTATATGTTGCATTTGGTGTTTTCAATATATTTTATCATGTTTCCTGGCCCAATTAGATTTAAGTGCCTTGATAATGTGTTTCTCTTCACTGATTTTGGCCTGGCGTCTGTGGAGATAGTGGTTCATGGTGCAGATTACTTCCAATTTGTGCTTGAGTGGTTGGTGTGAGTCAAAACGAAGGGCAGAACCAGTCCATCCCAATTTCCTGCCCTATAATTGTATTTCAATGGGTTGATGTTGTGTAATTTGCCCTTATTTATGGTATTTGGCCAGAATTCCCACAATGCATTATCAGCATTTCTTAATAAAGGTTTGAAGTGTTGTCATTACGATTCTCCAAGTTCCTGTCTGGTTGTCTGTGTCACTGTCTCCATCCCCCCCAATAACCCCAATTCAAGCATCTTCCCATCATGGCTTATGGTGTAAGCATTGTTATGATTAATATTATTTATTCATTTCTCCCTTTTTTCAATTTGATTTTGATTTATCATGTGGAGTATAGTGGAAGTTTCAGATTACAGAAGTGTTAAATAATTCATTTTCTAATTCCATGTTGTTCTGGTGGCTTACATTAGACTAAAATTGACTTAGTGCTTTAATAGAATTTGACATTTTAATGTGCATGCAACCATACAGAGGGACATATCTTTTTCAGCAATCATTTGTAGGTGATGGACACTCAATCAGAAGGTCTTAAATATGGCAAATTAAAGAAACTAATAAATTGATGAGGAGAACCTGACTGTGTTACCATTCAGTGAATGATTTTCCATGGCAATGCACAGTGTGACTTCACCCCTGTGACTTTATTGCTGCCCTCAGCACCTTGATTTCTCACTGAATATTGCACAGCTGTAATCACATTGCATTTCTTTTAATTGCATCCCACAGTCCTTATTGCTTTGGCCTTATCTTCATCTTTTAAATTGTTCTTGTCCCACATATATGTGGGACAAGAACCTTGCAGCATAGAGCATAGTAAATCAAATAAATCCTAGGTTTTTGTCGAGGATGCTTGAAACATATGACTAAATCTAGCACTGTCTACATGCAACTGTCTGTTGCTGCAGTAACAGGCATGTAAATGGAATGCCAGATATGTGCTCTCCAGGAAATTATAGGCAGTGAAGAGAAAGTAACCAGGTTGAAAATTATTTCAGGAAAATACCCAATATGACATCATTTAATTAACAAGTACAGAAATACAATCAATAATAGCCACCATGCTAACTCGTCAAATGCATGCATGCATGCTGTAATTTACTATACTGAGGTAGTATAATTTCAAAATCTTGCTTGCTCCAACCTTATCAACACACCTTCAACTGCTCTTTGAGGAGTAAAAAACTTTTTGATTTTAGTCCAATTGGTAAGCTAACTTCTAGGGAACATCAGTGCCATACGCTCAGGCTCAGGATTAGACACTGCCCAAGCATGAGAGGAACTGTATGTAATCAGACCATGTTTGAAGTATTCAGATGAGTTCAAATGAATCAAATGAATATTCAATTGAAATGAAGCTAGTCAAGTTAAACCAACCCCCTAGCATGGACTACTCCCTTGCATGAGTATTTGAAGATTAACGATAAAAACATTAGCGCATGTTGGGCTGATCTATACAGTTGATGCAGTGCTTGCAATGATTAGTGGTTTGCAAAGTTTACACGAAAGAACAGGAAAATGTAGGAAAATAGTCTAAATAAAAGTGACATTTTTAGAAGTCGTATACAGTACAATTGATGAATGTTACACTAAATCTATTTAATGGGGAAAGAACCCCCAAAAAGTAAATTGGCTTTAAGCTACGTTTCACACAGGTATGGCATTGAACAAGTAAGATAATAAATAAATACCAACTATTAACATATTTTTCAATGAAGTTGTAATCATTATTGTCTTTATTGTTAATTAGCACATACCTAAAACGGGCTCAAGTTAATTCAAACACTGATTGCTAAATAACAGCCATTGACTAATTATGTGATTCATGAGCCGATTAGTTGACTAATCTTTTTGATGGTCAGTGATTAGTCGTCTATCAAGATAGTCATTATTTGCAGTCCTACAGTTGAATGTAAACTGTGTCCAAGATGCGGATCCCAGACTGTCAGCACTGTTTAAGATAAACAAAGTCCACCCTGACACATTTAATAACCTCTGCATCCTGTACTGCCAACCACCCATCTTCATTTGACAGGGTCAGTGCTCTGTTTAGTGGAGATTCTTAGATGCACACATGATGTTCAGACCCACCATTCCACATTGCACCGTGCCCATTGAGCTGACAAGTTAGACACCACATGTATCACGGTAATGTGAGGAGTCAGCATCAACTCAAAGACAAAAGCAGTATCCATGCAGAATGATGATGAATGGCTAGAAAAGAAGGAAAAACACAACAAACAAAAAAAAGCCGACTAATGTCTCTATGCCTCCATTACTTCTCGTTGACATTTTTGTCCACAGTGCAAATGATTCAGTTTTTGGTCTTCGCTAAAATGTGAAACCCTTACATATCTTTGCATTTTGGCTTTTTCATGTCAACAGGTCAAAGCAGCACCATTGTTATTGCTAACCAAAGCGTGTAGCTGCGGTGAATGACATAGAAATTGACCTGAAAATCAATAAGATCATCCAGATATTTCTGACTGCTAGTACAGTGTACTGTACAGGCTGTCTCAGTGTCCCTTTTGTGCCAAACATATTGTTGAAAATTACAGACAGTCAGAAAAATTGTGTGGTACTTGCATGGTAACCGTTTGCTTGCTATTTTTAGCACATAGGTTATACACTGAAGAATAAGAATTAATTGAGATTTTACCCCAATAATACTTTGATTGATTAATTCAATTCATCCAATAATTAATTCAAGACATGCACTGTTTCGGTGTTGAGTGAAGATGCAAAGGAGATAATTCAAAAATCACCAGAATTATTGGATGTTCAGGTTACTAATTTAACAAAAACATTTTCAAGGTTGCCGTAAACAAGCCTAATAAATTTACTGCGTTAAATTATATTGTTGCAAAAATGTAATGTTTTAATTTTAAAAGAAAGATTCACTGTCTTGGCCTTTAAAGGGGGTTCCAAATATTTCACATAAAACCCTACACACAGAAACCCTCTTCAGTCATAAAAGCTTTTATATAGTTGTTTTCACGTTTTAAATGGTTCCTCCAAGAGCAGTAAACTGAATTTAATGTGTATAATTGATTAAGTTCCCCTCAAAATGGAACAACACCAAACAACGATTAGGGATTTGGAATTTGCAGCCTGTCCAACAAAGACTGGAAAGAGGTTTTGGAAAAGACTTACAGTTTGGGCCAAAGTGGGTATTAAATCTACAATCTCCTTAACTGGGTCCAAATAAACTTCCAAATTAAATAAAGGTTTAGGACAGTCTGATGTCAGTTGTGTATGTTTATTATTTATTACTTGTAATTACCTTTATTACTGGTCACTAATTTAGTTGATTTGTATTGAAAGGGTAGATCATTTATAATACAACGTGGGGGTGGAAAGGGTTAATATGACCTCCTCCACTCTGCCTTTGCTGAAATTGTGACATCTTAATCTGCATTGAGTCATTTATATTCAGCATGCTGCTCTGACTCACTCAAGATCCAGATAGTAGCCTGTGAGCCTACGTGTATACACACTTGAAATGGCATATTTTCTCCACTGCTCATGCATGAAGACGTTCCTTGCCTGTCTTTAACTCTGAATTGTAACAATGTGCTCCCATTTGTGCATAATGCATGACCATGTGTGTGTGCACATGCATTTGTTTTTATGTGTCAAATGATATAGCCTTGCTTAAGTCTGTTATCTTGCCTCCATAGGCTCTATGAGATGCGCTCTTCGGTACTGTAGTGCTGCCCTTTATATGGCTGATTGTGCCCCTCGGTTGTTTGAGGATTCCTCAGACCTGACATGAATGTGTAGGTATGGCTATTAGAGAGATTCATGTGGTGAGACAGAAATATGGAGAATGGAGGAATGAGGTGATGTAAGGTGATAAGAGGAAGAGGTGATGGAAAAAAATGTTTTGTTAAATGTTTTTCATCAATGTAACGAGAAGGGCATTGTTACAGCTAAAGGTTCATATTACTGTAAATATGGTCAATACAAACAGACGCCATAAAGAAAGGATGGCCTTTTAAAAAATTCACAAACAAATGTATATATTTTTTTTAAATATCAAAATATAATACCATCTTTTTTATGGGGTTTTTGTTGTAAAAGCAATTAGACTGCAGTCTAAGTAATTAGCAAGATTTTCAGAAATTGCATCTCACCTGACATTCCCAGGAAAATGATGCAGGCGGTCCTGTGTCACATGACAACATTGTCTGCCTTTAGTGACCTATAGCTAAGTATGAAGGATCCAGCTACGGAGCCCTGCTTGGGTAAAAAAAGATCATCAAAAACTTCAAAAGACAATAGTAGGGAATGCAAGGAAAACACTTAACTGTGCACAGGTTTTGTTTCCACATTTTAAAAAAGAAACTTCAGAAGAATGGATCAAGTTATGTTCATTGAGAGACCATTGTTATACAGGTGGTGTGCCAAAATCAGACTTCCTGGCTGATACCCAGAGACACAACGCTCATAATTTTATGCATGTTTAGATTCTTTCTCTTTAGATGGCTGTTAATCTCTAATCTTTCCCCATACATTTAACACCACAATAGTGCCAAATATTATGGATGTGTGCTCCCAACATAGCTACGTTGTTTGGGAATGTTTGTGTGTGACATCACGAAAAGCAAGATTATTATCTATTATCGCTTTAAGTAAAATGAACATACTAACATACTAACTACTAGTAATATACTACCACATAAAAACACTCCATACAATAATCAAACCAACAAACAAACAAGCATACAGACAAGTTGCTTTACAACCCCAATAAATGCATGGCAATACAGAAACATCTGTCACATATTGTAAATGAAGACATTTTGATTGAATATACCTCTTACATCATTCATTGTGTCTATGCCAAAACACAAGGGTGTCCAATCATAGAGGCGACTTTGCAGTTGCGGGAAAAGGACAGTCAACCCTTGGTAGTCACAAGATTAATCTCTAATGATAATTCCAGGCTTCTAGTTTTGAGTGGATGATTTAAAACCTTTCAGATTTCAGAATTATAATTTCATACATAATAATCCTGCCAATTCTATCATATTAATGCACAAGGCACGATTGGCCGTTCTTGGGGTTTGCATTAAAATTTGACCCTTTATCATCATGATCATCCAGATAAATAACAACACATTAATATGTGATGTCAACAGGAATAAAATCAACCCATTGTCCCCTATCCTCATCCTTCTGTTCGCCCTCATTAGAAGGTGGAATGAGCTGAGATGTGGTGGGATCAAATCAGGTAAAGGGACATCTGAGGTGGAGCTGGTTGAATCACTGCAGGTCAGGACAAAATCTGGGATAGAAGCCACATAAAATGCTGGATTTATGTAAGAAAAAAAACTAGTTGGGGGATGTGCACCAGCCATCACACTCACCCCCTTCATGCTTGTAGGGTGACATCAGAGAAAAAATGCAGAGAATGTGCACAGAAAATGTGTGTTTGGGGGGGGACTCTAGGATACTTCATTATTCCTATAAACACCTTACATTTTTGCCCATGCTTTTGCGCTTCCTACTCCCCTCATTCAATCATTCCATTCCCTCTTTCTCAGATTTTTTTAACCATGACCCTACTATTAAATCTTGATGTTGCCAACAGTGGCTGGGGCTGGTGGAGTGGGGGTTGGGTGCTGTGTCCCATTCACACAACACTCTTGCCGACTGAATACAGGTGAGATGTAGCGTAACCTAGACCATGTCTTGCTTTTCTACAATACAGATATCCCGTTTTCTTCCTGTGTGAACGAGTAATCCCATACAGTGAAAGTGTAATGAGAACAAGTAGGTCTTTAAACGAGATTCAAAGATAGTGAGACTGTCAGTCTCTTTGATCACTGCGGGGAGTAGAAAAGCAGAAGAAGGCTCTATTTCCGAAGGAGTTCGCGATTTTTGCTCTTGGAATAACAAGCAGGGCTGTCTGCGGAGATTGTAGGGTGCGAAGGAACAGAAAGGGCCCTATTTAAACCATCTATGGCGTAAGGTTTGGCGCACTACTTCGCATTGTACTTTGGGGCATGGCCAAGTCCATTTTACTATTTAAGCAAGTAATCTTGGTACAAAGTGAGTTGCAGGGTACAAAAGTGTAGGATTAATTAGTCATGGCCGTGTTTTGGGCCAAACATAATTTGAGCATCACCTATCATTCCCCTTAAAAGTCACGTGCGCTTGAATGTGCCCAGCTCCATTATGTGGAGGTATAGGGGAATTGTACTGCTATTATCTGCCATTCACACTGCTTGCAGGATATATTTTAATTGTTGAAATCCCACTTTAAATACGAAGGCAGAAGGGCAGTTATGTGCTTTCCATCTGCACTGTGCGATTACGTTCACCTCTTTCAATGTGGGTATTTTGCGTGAATTGGCATCTCTAAACAAAGGGAGCCACCTCCACCTACTGTAGCTAACAATTTTTTTTACATCTGCTGAATCAGACTTCTCCTCTAAAAACAGACTGCATGTGCGTTGTGAATCCACATATGTAAGATGCATTTTAATACTGGGCTCTTGGTCTAAAGCGCAAATGCATCCTGCTGCCTCACAATAGCAATGCGAGAACAATTTGCATGACTACTCATCATTTTAAGACCTACACAGCCAGTGCACAAATGGGTGCCAGTGTATTCGTTATTTACACAACGTAGGCACTGGCCGAGAAATGGCAACCCCATCAGTGGTATTAGTAGTAGTATTGCTTTATTTTGGTATATTAATGATACTTGTGCTGACATTTTGCGCTGCCTTGTGCCAAGTGTAAGATATTGGGGACAGGCTGTGTTTCAATTCCTCATCATCTGCCTTGCTTCCTACGATCTATGTAGATAGCTATCTAACTAGGCAGAATGTCAGCAATGTAAGCAGAATATTGAGAGACCTACTTAGACAGTTATTGTTCACTAAGACTAGTATTAGCAACACAGCAAGCAAGCATGCTAATGCTAACAAATATGATCAATCTACAAAAAACAGTAAGATGACCATCAATACAACAATAGTAGTTAAACCCTTGATCCTTTGGTTGTCCGCATTTATGACAGAAAGCATGTGAGAAACACTCCCTACCATGCCGCTTGCTCCGTCCACCAGATTTCTAAACGATCATTTACGGGTTCTATTGCTGTCCTCCAATTTGTCATTTAACTTTTCATTCGTTCTCGATCCCTCTTTGTCATTCCCTGCACCTCCCCCCTGCTTTGTGGGTCTGTTATGTAAGTTCCCCCTGAGGTGTCTGTGTGTTTAAGTGTAGAGGTCAGACAGGTTGTAAAAGAATTCTATCCTTTACAGGCTGTATGACATTTATCACTGGAATGAAAGAAAGTTTAACATCTCAGCTCTGATTACATTTACCTTTATTTTCAAACCTACCAAAATATCCAACATCAGTAAAACAGTGGAAGTTGCCACGGTTCTATTCTGTTTGGGTCTTGTCCTGTGTCATTGCTTCGTGTTAGTATGTCTTTTCTGATCACATGGTGCATCCTAAACACTGCAGGAGGAAATGTGTGCATTTTGAGGGGAAATGGATAGCACAAACTGAATTGCAGATAAAATGGGGCTGTTCTTTGATGATTTTAGGAACAAGTTGAAAGAAAATCTGCTTGTTAATTTGCTTCTGCCAGAGTCTCTCTGTCTCTCTCTCTCTCTCTATTTGGATCTGCTCAGGTCAACCTAATTTTAGAGCCTCTAATTATCATTTTGGGTCAGGAATCTTAAGGCTTGAAAATTAATTTATGCATATCAGCACTGGTAGGTTTTCCAACATGGCTGTTTTTGGTGCACAGTTTTGAACTTCTGAAGAAGAAATAGTAAACAAACGCTTCTGAAACCTACACATACTCTTACGCTATTTTTTGATCTATTTTCTATACTCATTGTCCATACATTATCAATACAGTCCTTTCACCTTTTGTTATTTTACTATTAATGTTAGTAGCATTTAATCTGAATCGTCCATGTTACAATATACGTACATTTTTATGACTAGACATAACATTCAGGCCCCCTTTTACTATACATCTGGTCTTGTTATCTTGTTACGAGATATCTGATCATGAGATATGCATGTACATATGATGTATGACTGTTAGTGGACAGTCTGGACCCCACAGTCCACATTCCAAGACAGGTGCCCTTTCATGGCAAGTCACCGCTCCCACTGAAATATCTTAATGAATGAGAGGCAGCGGAGCCAGGGAGACGGTGCAAGATGATTTTGTAGGTGGATTTTATCAATGAATGAATGTGTCCCCTCTTTATGCCTCATATTTACACCTGAATAGTTGTGACAGAGATATGATCATAATATGAGCCTGAGCATTAAAATTTGACAATGTTGTCTGGATAACAAATCTGCAAAACGAGAATGCATGTTAAGGGAAGTAAAAGTGTAAATCTCTTTTGCTCTCTACATTGATTTAATTATTTAAAACTCAAACTAATTCATTAGCATTAGTTAGCACTGTTGCCTCAGCAAGGTCGTGGGTTAGAAACCCGGGGTCGACCGCCACACCTTTCTGTATGACGTTTGCATGTTCTCCGTGTGTCTGCGTGGGTTTCCCCTGGGTGCTCTCACCTAACATTTTGTGGGTGGGGGAAACCATTAGGTTAATCACTCCTGCCGTGGCTCCTGACCAAGGCAAAGTGGAAGATCTGGAATTGGTCCCCGGGCACTAAGGTGTGTGTGTGTGTTTGCATGTGCATGTGTTGGCTGCCCAGTGCTCCTCATTGCAGGAAAATGCGTGAGTTAATTTTCCTATGGGGATCAATAAAGTACCCTTCTTTTTTTCTTACAGTCTTTCTTTCTTTTTTTCTTCTTCTGAAACTTCACATACACTTAAGTATATATTACAATATTAGCAACTTATAGCGCAATATGGCTATATGGAATCTATCCCAGTTATCGTTAATAATGTCACTCCCTAATTTTCTACTGGACAAAGAATACTGATAAATAAGGCTAAAAATTGTATTTACATCTGTATAATTTGAAATAAAATAAAGTTTTAACCACTTTTTCATTGTGCAAAATTTGACATGGTCATGTATTAGGAAAAAATGAGCAATAGCCCTGATGATCCTGGATTTGAAAACTGTACCAAGCCTGGTCGTTTCTACGTGTTTGTATGTTCCTCTGAGGTCTACGTGGGCTTTGTCAGGGACTCAGTTTTCCCCACCCACAAAGCATGTGCTTAAGATTAATTACCTTTCCCTTCTCTTTTAGACACCCTCTGTCAGTCTGTTTTGAAGAGACTGACAGTGGGTGTCGAAGGGGAGTCATCGCTTTGTAGCCTCTTGGATCGCTGTGTCTACATCATCGCTTTAACTGGAACACACTGACCAAGGGAGTTATTCTCTCATAATTGAGGATGCCACACTCACACAGTATACACAAGCATCAGCCACAATCAATGAGGCAACGCTGCAGCTAAGAGATTCTTGTGGTGCCGAAATGATACAGATTCATGTTAATTAAAAACAACCAAAAAACAGCTAATGACAATGGAATTGAGGATGAAAATCAAAAAAGGATGAAAAGAGGATGAAATCAATACAAATATATGCATACCATTGTCATATTTTATTGTTAGTATGATTAGTTTTCAATTAATTCATTAGAGGCATAATATGTAAACCAAGTCATTTGTCAAATTCACAAATGCAAATGACAACATGTTACTGAAGGCCACAATGATGTCTTTCAATTCCATATTTTGTTTGACAGGCAAAATACTTAAATTTTCAAATGCTAAATATATGAATGGGGAGAATCAAAGTATTTTACAGCTAAAACCAGAAAAGGTTTGGCATTTTTATGTAGCAAACTAATTAATATGAAACATCCATCATTGAAACAGTCAGGTCAATTTACTTTTGAGCAAGTTATCAACACAACACTTATCATCAGTGGTTCTTGTTTTGTAAACTTCATGTTTATCTTACCTGTTTCAGTTACGTGTACTTTAGTAAGTTAAGTCTCAATGTCACTTAACCTTTATCCCCACATCTTAAATTCCACACAAAGTGGCACATGATGTCAAAGTGTGTCATTGCTTTTGTCCCACCACCCGTGTTGTGTAAATAGCAAAGACACTTGCGCCCATCTGCAGACCAAGGGTGTGTTGGTCTTAAAATGAGGACTGGTCCTGCAAATTGTTGGCGCATTGCTATTGGAGGGCAGCAGAACACGTTTGCACTTTTAACTAACTTTAACAACATCCAAGTACAGGTCTATTACTGTGTCGTCGCTTTCTGCTATTTAATGAGATTCTGGTTATGTCGGAAGACTAGGAAACCCTTGCCGCCACCTTGTCTTGGTCCTGCTTCACCTTGGGAAGGTTCGGTAGGAAAATGATACGGTATGAAAGTAAAATATCTACGTTTTTAAATAGTGAGTTGTGTATGTAAATTGCTCTGGTTATTTGTGGATATGACTTAGAGTACACAAATTTCACAATTTCACAAATGAACACTGACATGTTGTGAAATATACATTTGTTTGACTGTCTAAAATCTATATTAGAGGAATTCTAAATTCTAAAATCTTCTGAAATGTTCTTCATCTTTGCGTTATGTTATTCTAATAGTGGAAATGCTATGACTCAGCACAGTTTGATATAGTATTTTTGGATCTTGAATGTTAAGGAGGTAATTCGGCCTCATTAGCCAAAACGACTTTCCCTTAATGGAAGCAACCTCGACGGAAACACACAAGCAGATTCCTGAGCTGTGTGGTTGTGTTGCCACTGCCATGAAGACAAATTGCTAACATCTTCATTAGTTAAATGTGATGGTGTGTCTCCACAATTAGCAACTCAGGTATAATGGTCATTATGTGTCCAGTGTGGGTCGAGGTGCTGTTATTGAGAAAGCTGTCAAAGACTGTTCATTTGTTGCCATGTTCATTAGTTTGAGGTCACAAGGTCAAACTGACATTGACAGGCTTCAAAAGAGAAGGTATCCTGTCTTCCCTCTGTTGGCCTACAGCTGTGACCTCTTGGCCTTTGCTCCTCCTCCTCAGAAAGATGAAGGACAGCCAGAGGATTTTGCCCAGTGTGAGCAGGACGAGGCGCGGATATGTTTCCATTGTTCTGAGAGGTATTAAAAGTCGCAATTACTTATGCCACTGGAAGGATTCTGTTCTTGTTTGGGTGGGTTGATGCCTGAAAACAAAACATTAAAAGAGATTTATTAAAGACTATTCATGCATACGTCTGTTGAGACTCAACTCAGGGGTTAGCTTAGCTATATGCTATTGAGCTCATTCCCGACGTAATTGAAGAAAAATAAGTGATGCCTGGTTTGCAAGTACAGATTTCTTCCCCAACATTGTAGCCTCACTACACAGCTGCAGGAAGTCATCCCAGTTTTTGAAGCTTTTCAGTGTTAAATTATTCCACATAAAAACACCTCCATACTCAGATGTTTTAGCAACCTGTTGGTCAGCAGCCACTCATTCACACCACAAGCAGGCATTTCTACAGATACTTAAAATTGCAATATTTGAATCCTTGATATTTTAAAATACTTGGTGTGAATCGTTACATTAAATTTAATTTGCTTATTAGTTGTAGAGGCCAAACCAAAGCTTCAAGCCCCTGAAGTGCTGCACCGGAATATTGTAATTGACACGCTAATTGTCACCTGGTATGATGAATTGATGTTCGAGACCCACTTGTCCGTTGAACACTTCGTCCTTTATTTTCCTTTGTTTTCCTTTACAAACTCGTTTGTGTCCATCAACTTAACATGTTTGCCAAACTTAAACATCCACCGTGCAACTAGCGCCTATTTGCTTTAGCGGTCAAAAACTGTTAGTTCTTCCGGGTGGAACACCTCCCGACAAAGGAGGGTTCCTACCCTATATAGCTCCGCCACCAATCACCCAATCAGCTCGACAATCAACACACCAGTGGCTAAAATAAACTAATTCCCCTTCTGCTCCTACATTAATATTTTAGCAATTGTTTTGTATAACAATTCAATGTACAGTAATTTGATTGTATTCATTTATGATATTTGATGTCAGTGTAGTGGCCCAAGGTGTGTGTCTTTCATCCTTCATTCTTTCATTACAAGCGGTTGTGTGTATAATATACTGCAGCAGCTCTGCTGTCATTCTGCGGCTTTGCGCCGATGTCAGGGTCATTTCTGGGCAGAGACCAAAGTAGGCAGTTGCGCTGGATGCAAGGGCGCCAGAGCAAGACAGAGAGATAAACAGAGAGACAGCAAGCGCAAGTGAAGGAGAGAGAGAAAGGGAGACAGAAAGCAGAAAATTCTGTTTTATTCACAGTGCAAGATTAATCGACGCACTAATATGA
>OMNV01029234.1:28168-55356 GCA_900303265.1 Brotula barbata | reverse complement strand
AGTTGTTCGAGGGACAGGGTCAGGTCATTATTCACCGTTTCCCACAGCTTTTTCTCCGCAGCACCGGGCCACTTCACGCGCAGTCTGTAGCTTGGAAGTCTCCGCTCGACTGCAGGTCGAGGAGTTTGGGTGGGTTCCACCGTTGATGTTTGTTCCACCGCTAGTTCTGTGCTTGAGTTTACGTCTTCCATGGCAGGGGTGCTGATGTTCTCCAAACTATGGTTTTCGTCCCCCCAATGGGGGGTGTCTCTGACGTACTGCAAGGCATGAGAGACTACAGTCGTGGGCAGCTAACCCAAGACTGTCCCGTTGGGGTCTATTCCCTCCTGCCAGCTGTCTCTCCACGCCGTCACAAGGACTTTCCCCTGTCGTCAGCTGATCTTTCTCAGCAGTCACTGGACGGGTCCAGATAATCAGATTCCAGAAACACAAGATGAGATGTTGACTTCATGTGCGAGCACATGCAAATAACTAGTGGACTTGTCGGTGAATGGTGGATAGACTTGAAGGGGATTCGGAGGAGGGATTGAATTTATGGGACGCATCATCAGTAGTGTTTCTCTGGGTCATGGGGTGTTTCGGCCTTACACTATACACCCTCCCCAGAGGCGGCTAGCTGTAGGATGATCAGACCTCAGCTTGCGTCCCAAGCCCAATTAGCCATGAGAGTCACCCTGTTGACAAGTGGCGGACCTCTCAGGGGACTATGCATGGCAGGGGCGTCCTGTTCCCTGAGTCAAGCCTAAGCCGACCGCATACCTCCTGGCACACTACTTGGGGGCCCAACTGGGGACGTTTCTCTTCAGCCAGAGCCACTGGCTGCTTCTTTCTGCCGCCTCCAGCTTTGACGGCTGAAAATTGCCAATATTATCAAAAACCCCACGCCCCTCTGACACATCAGGACACAGTCTAACCACTTTTTTCTGGTGCTTTTCTGTTTATTTTTTAATGTTATTGAAGCTTTTGAGTCGCTCCTTTCAAAGGTTCTGCACCTGCTCAGTGTTTGCTACTCTATTTGGATACAGGACCATACAATGGTGCTCAGGTAGCAGGATGGTGTTCTGATCACAGTTCATACACTGAAGAGGGTCCCTTGTGTGACACCCATAGTTCCTACATTATCATCTTCAAGAATTTCCTGGAGACCAGGACCATCCTGACACCTCACAAAGTACAAGTATTTTGTCCGTGGGTGATGGCAGATATGGGGACAAACTCATCCTCACATCCTCCCAATATGAGAGACAAGACAGCAGCCCTCTCCCTGTTCACAGTCAGGTCCGTGTGTGGACTGTCCCCTGATGTCCCTGGAGCCTGATTATGGACTGTGCAGACTTTATACCGACTCATCACCTCAGCTCTGTTCTTTCCAGCGTCGTGCTCGGCCCCTGTATCTTTCCTTGCCAAGTCGTTCAACCTTCTGTGCACAGACTGTTAAAGCTGCCTCCTGGTCTCAGCTGCTGGGTTGGTATACAAACTGTGAGTGTGGAGAAAGTCTTATTTCTTAATTTAACTCCACATATAGGTTAATCCAGTTGAAGTTTTTGCATGAGCTCTGTATCATCCCAACCAACGAATGTGAGCCAAATGTCTCTCTGCTCTGCTTTAGGTGTGCGGTGAATCAGGAGACTTTTCTATACTCCATAAGTTCAGGTCCTGGCAGGGGCTGTGCAAAACTTCATCTCAAATACACGGGCTGACTTTTCCACATGACCAAGAGATATATTTATTTTTACACTTTGAACTCAAAGCTTACAAACCCCCATGCTGTACAGATTACAGAGATTTTGTTAGCGGCTGCCAAGAAATGCAATGTTCTTAAATAAAAATTTACGGCTGCTCTGTCAGGGAGAATCTGGATCTCTGAAAGTAACACTTACACCGTTACATAAGTAACATACTGGCTGAGAGATAAGATGAAGACGTCTCATAAGATATACCAACCCTGACAGGACCACAGAGAAAATCCAAGTCAGATCAAATTGATAGTCCATGTCCATGTTGATGTGATTATAATCATATTTCATGATGGGATGGGATTTCTTCTTATTTGTCTTATATACAAGTATACAAGTATGTATAGATGTATTTAGTTTTGGTTTGTTTGTTATATTTTTATATCTTGTGTTTGTAAGTGAATAATACAAAAAAAAACCAAAACACATTTGAAGTATTTGCATATTATTGTGTACTTCATCAACAACATGGGGTTTGTTTGTCAGTGTTTTTGTTTATCTATCCACTGCTTTCAAAACACTACCAAACAGAAACATTTCAAAGAGATCAAATTCATGCTAATTCAAAATTCAAAAGAATAAAATGCATTTTTAAACAACGCTGCTGTCATTTTCACGCCCAGCGACCATGTTATGTAAGTAGCAAATAAACGTGTGCCCATCTATTCAACCATGACCACACCTCATTTTACTAAAATAGATGAATAAACTAAAATAGAGCCCTGTTCACTCTACATCAGAATCAAAGCAAAAAGAAAAGTGAAAGAATTGAGTAGGAGAGCATTCAGAGCCATCTTTTATCATCTCAGAGTTAAATCTGACACTATGACAACCTGACAGACAAACAGAGAGCCACAGGTTCAAATGGATATGTCAGGTATGAGGATGGTCCAAATACTATTCAGGTCACTGCTTTGGCTTTGTGCTCCTGAGGAACAGTCTGACCGTAAAGAGGCCGTGTTAAAAGGAAAGAATGATGAGCCGCGCAGCAGGCCATGCTCCTCCTTCACATTTAATGTTGATGTAATCCATCAGAGCCTCCATCTGTTCACTGTCATCCTGCAATCCATCCATCCATCCATCCATCCATCCTTCAGGACCTCCACCTCACACACACACACACACACACACATACTGTCATATGGCAGAGCAGGAGGACTCAAAAGCACAACTTAAACAGATGGTTTAGATAAAAACAACAACACAGCCTTACTCAACGTGGTAAATTACAAGGCTAAACTACAATAAAGGCAGGCAGGCGGGCAGGCAGTCGGGCAGGCTAACAGTTGGTAACAAGGCGTGTAGTGAGACAAAAGTACAGACACGGAACAGGTGTACTCTTAACAGCTGAAAACCCTGGATCAAAAAAAAATGCTAAATCCAAATCATCTCTGGATTTAGGATCTTCCCAGTCAGGGCACAATTCAAAAACAAAAAACAGAGCTAGCACAGAGAGAGCACAAAGACTGGAAGACAGCCTGGGTCAGGGCTTCAATGGGACTAAAGAACCAATGGGAGACAGAAACAGAAACAGGTAGAGTCTGGAACAACAAGATCCAGCAGCAGAAGACTTCAGGACCTCAGCGTCTGGTTGGTGGACGTCAAATGATGCTTGGTTTTCTGAGCTCAAAAGAAGAAATGATACACAGATTTATGATGTCAGCCATCTTCAAGCGTGTGGTTCCTGATAGGAGGGACAACCCGGATGACAGGATGTAGCTCTTTCTGAATTGTAATTGTAGACTTTTCCTATTTATGCGATAATAATCCAGGGGGGATTAATTTAGCTCCTGTGATCTTACACGCTGCTACGCCACATCAGCACCACATCACAGCGCCAATCAATTAAAAAACGGGTGAGGAGTCTGTTCGTTCTGCCCTCTGCCTTCCTGCTGCACTGTTGTGTCTGTAAAAACCCAAAGAGCGCAAGGATTCACCACGGTCCACGGTCCAGGTTCAGAGACCCGGCGGGCGTGACCGCAGACACGTGGACGGAGGCTGCTGCGTGTAAAAAAACGAGCAGTTCAGCCGTAGAATACTACAGGAAGAGCACCAATACATAAAATGTAATATTGTTCCATTCATATTTGAATGAAAACGTCGATCTTTACAAAGGTTTTTACTTGTGCCAATGTTTTGTTTACAGTCGCTGATTTTTTTGTATTTATTGATACGAGCCACTGAAATGTAAGCAACAACGCTAAAGCAATGAAAAACAATGAGGAAAGTATTTAAAAATATTTTATTTATGACCCCAGTCCAAATCACTGCTCTTTATAATCCAACAGAATCCCATTAAATGGGAAATGATCTGTTTCTCTATCATTCTATTAAAATGATATCAAACCCATTTTACATTAACAGAAAACAATGATTTTTATCAGGCCATAACTAAGGAAGGAAGGAAGCTCATCGTCATCATCTGTATGAACTGAGGTAACACTGTGATTTTGGAGCAATGACAATAATCGTATCGTTACGGACAGTTAAGTGTCACAAAAGCCAGAAATAACACCAAAGAAAGCCATTATCATCATCATCATCATCTTCATCATCACTCCCCAATCGTAGAGTGGACAAAGCCTGAAGGTTCAAGAACAAAACAGATAGGAGATCAAACCACAAAGGAAATCAAACCCTCAAGGAAAATCAGGAGAATGTGAACGGATTCAAGGTCCAACAAGAGAAGAAGAACAACTCTCCACTACTCAGGGCCTCCATCAGCTTCCAAGTCTAAGCACTTGGAAGAATCTGCCACCGACAGTTGCTGAGCTGTCATTATCCAGAGTGGCCCCCTAAGTCCCTAGCCCCTGAGTTTTCCCAGTTCCAGTCCCCAGTCACAGCGTCTCCTGAGCGAGAGTCTCCAGTTCCCAGTCGTCCTCCCCTGTCTCCCCCCTGGAGTTTGGGTTGAGCTCCAGAGGACTTTTTGTTTATTTTTTTTTCTAAATGTCTGTTCTCCCTCTTCCTGTCTTTACCAGTTGTCTCTGATTCACACTAGCTTGTGTCTTGACCAAAGCTCCATGTAGGTGGTGAGACATGGCATTAATTAAGACGAGTGCCTCCAAAGGGCTGCCAGAGACTCTCTGTTGCATCCCCCCACATCAGCTCTTTAAGGGATTAGCCTCTGCTCCTTTAAAGGCTCTTTTTAATAAAGGTGAGGAATATATGTGCTACGTGTGAGCCAACTATAGATTTTTAAAAATAACTTTGTGTGCACCCCTTTTGAACTGCTGCACATTTTTCAACATGCTTACATTAACCTGGTATTTTTAATACATAAATTTAATGCATAAAGAGGGAATTAAAGAAATACTTTTAGAAATGTTTTATAAACGGTGATTTCAGTGCCATCTTGTGACACCGTGCACATGAGATCATGACACATTTAGCTACATATTTTTATTGATAAATTACATATCAGCTCGTGAAATAGCTTCTGTTTTCAGTCTCTTTCCTCCTCCGTACTGTGGTGGGGTTAAGTGACTGACATTGACATTATGAGCTCTGTGTTTGGCCGTCACTGTACTTGGAGCACGTTTTCTTCCACAGAGTGAATATTCAGGCCTCCAGATTGATTTTGTAAAATAAGACATCTGGAGCGAACGTCAAGCCTTGAGAAATCACTGTGAATGCTAAACTACTTTGAAACAGTCATTTCTATCATCACTATCATCACACTGAATAGTTGTTGAACCCAATTGACTTTCATTGCTGTCTATTCAAGGAGCAAACAGAAGTGACGCAGAAAAAGATGTACAAAAACATTTAAGCAAACACAAATCCGTTTTACACTGTAAAAACAGCAACATCAAAAACAACTGTAATGGTCAAAGGCACAAAAGTCGGTTTAGTCTGACTGCTGATGTTACTGTCACGGCTGCATCCCAATCTATCTTTGATTTAACCATTCAGACACATGCAGAAAGAACAACTAACAGGCTGGTTGTGCTGCCTTAGCTTTTCTGATTCGCACCATCCATCTTCAATCTGTAATTTATGTTTATTCTGGGTAATAAAGTCTGTGTGTGTGTGTGTGTGTGTGTGTGTGTAGGTACCTGCAGCTATACGACGTAAACAATAATGTCACATTCTGCACTCCGTGTTCCCAGTAATAGCACTTTACCTGCTAGTTTAATCCACTTAATGATCCTATTCATTCGTTTATTCTCTTATCATGGTCATTCCATCATCCTTCACCCCTCCCGCCACCAAGACTCACCACACCATTCTCTCATTTCCATCCTGTTGCTCCATCCGTACTGCTTGTTTTGCTCTCTGTACTCCACCCCAAGGTCATATGAGTGAACACTTCCTAACCATTGTTCAGATTTTCATGAAACGTTCTATAACCAACTGTTGAGCCAAACTATGTGGTGGTGAAATGAAGGACAAACTGGAGTGCAGTGAACAAGGCGTATAACCGAGATTTGAAAAGTGAATACAAGCAATCAAAGAATGCTTTAATTTTTTAAAATCAGAAATCTGTTTATTATCCCTAAACATTAATGCCTCTCGAGTTAAGTGTGTGTGCCTGTTCACATTCCCTTGGATGGATGGATGGATGGATGGATAGATGGATGGATGATGGATGGATGGATGATGGATGGATGGATGGATAGATGGATAGATGGATAGATGGATAGATGGATAGATGGATGGATAGATGGATGGATGGATGGATGATGGATGATGGATAGATGGATGGATGGATGGATGGAAGGATGGAAGGATGATGGAAGGATGAATGGATAAATGATGGATGACGGATGGATGGATGATAGATGATGGATGATGGATGGATGGATGGATAGATGGATGATGGATGATGGATGGATGATGATGATGGATGGATGATTGATGGATGATGGATGGATGATGGATGATGGAGGGATGGATGTATGATGATGGATGATGAGGATGGATGGATGATGGATGGATGTACAAATGCAGAGGCAGACAGATAGACGGACAGACAGATACTTTATTCATCCAAACGTCTTTTGGATTATATAATAATAATAACATAGAGACTGTAATATGAATACGTAACATGCACAGATGCTTTGTTCGTTCGGTGTATTTATAGATGATAGGTATATATTATTGATCCCATGAGGAGCAGACTCAGGTGGTGATGCAGTAGTGTCTTCACCTGTCACACAGAGATGATGGGTTAGACAGAGGTATGGAGATTTCCTCAACCGTTCTTTGTCACAGTGGATTTGTCTGAGTCTGTTGGAGAAGGAGCTCTGCTGTCTCTGCACTGTGTCATGGAGTGGGCGGGACATCCTATTCCTCACTGACTCAGATGTCTCCAGGTTCTGACCAATGATGGTCCCAGCTTTGTGGATGAGCTTTAGACTGGACACTCCCCAGCCGAACAAACTGGGACTATTTGATAGTCAGAAGTCCAGGAGCTGGATACATTTCTACTGAAACCCGAAGATGATTGCAAGACGGATAAGGTAACAGCAGCTGAAATAACCAGCGTTTACCACAGTGATTTCATAAAAATGTTGTGTGGTCGTACAAAGGCAGCGGCCATCATTACAGATGTGCTTACACCTGCCTCTGTGGAGAGAATTACAGGCCTCAATCAAAACAATCACTGTCTGTTTGATACTGGACACCAGATTTGGGTTTGAAAAACAAGATCTTTGACTTTTATGAGGACAATGATGAATCATCGGCTACCATCCACCGAGCAGCGACTGGACACCATCTCAGCCTACACGGCTGATACTGTAAATCATGGTAAAACCAATTCTACAGTGGTATCATAAGGGCAAACGGTACGACCACATAGAGCACAAACATGCTGGACACAGGGGGGACATGGTTGAACTTTATGAAGAGTACCGTGGGACTTCATCACACCAGCAGGAACTTGTGGAGAGAAAAGCTCCTGTTGTGGAGGAATGGTCAACCTCGCTTCAAGGCACAAAGTCACCAAATAGGACTTTCTCTTCAGTATCCCTGTCACTAATGGTTCTTCTGGGTGTTTTGCCTCATGACAGCAGTGTGGACCCACCAACAGAACAGAAGCCCTGTGGAGCTCATCAAGTGAGAAATTCATGTCAAAAGCAGCTTTGGACACAGATGGAAGGAATTCTATACCTATGATCTCAAGGAGAAGGTCTTCGTGGAGGTTTCACACTAAAAAAAACCAAAAACTGTTAAGTCAAGAAAAGTCTAAGGTGGAAGTTTGTTTAGAACAAAGAACAGAATATTGAGAGCCTCCAGTCTGGTGCAAGATTTTGATATGAGGTCCTTGCTATTCCTGTCTTTAAGTCAGGAGCTCTCCGTGGTTCTGAAGGTGCACAGTCTGTGTTGGCCTGCCTGCAGTTGCTGCAGTGATGGACAAAAGTGTAAAGATTTTTAGAATTATTTATTTTTGGTTTTGTTTTGTTCCCCTGTGTGGTGCTGTCATGTAGTGAGAGTAGAGTCCAGATGAAGCTGATTAAAATCTCCAGCGATGGTTTCTGTCTGTATCCTAGTTACAGTGTCGTGTATTGCATCACATGCCGCCTCCGTGTCAGATGAGGGTGGAATGGAAAAGCTGATTAACTGGAGCAGGAGAATTCCCTTGGCAAATAATATGGACGCCTAACAATGGCTACGAGTTCAATAGAAGAGTCACATCTGTACGTCTGGATCGCACCACCTTTCATTCACAAAACCACAATCCCTCCACCTTCCCTCCTACCGATGTGTGTCACGTCCCTGTTGGCCTAAACAGCCCTGAAGCCTGGTAAGACCGCGTGCAGCCTCATCTCTGTGTAGCAGAGAATGCTGCCCGCTCTGTACTCCCTCCGGGTCCGAGTCAGTGCACACAGCTCGTCCTTCTTATTTCTCAAAGACTGCACGCTCCTCGCCATGCCTCGTTCTCAGTTAGGCTCTGGCTCCGCACCCCCGGCATCTCCTCCTGAGATCCCCCGGGATAACAGGTGTAGCTCCGGGAAGAAGCGTTGTTTGGGAGAGTGCTCACAGCTGATCGCATGTGTAAACAAACACAGCTCCACTGCAACAACAAAACATGTGGAAAATAGGACAAAAGTATCAAAACAGCCTGGGAACCATAGAGAATGGTATTCCATGTTATTCTAAGGAAAAAAGAACGAAAAAAAGAACAACTAAACTGGAGCTTCTGCAATAGGCTGCCTCTCACGGCGCCATCTTGGATCTTTGTGTTCTCATCCAGCTTCTGCAGTTCTTCAAATTTTACTCACTCACTCCACCCCAACGAGCACTGACAAAAGATGAATGTCCATTTATATCCAATAAACAAGCAAGTTAGGACATATAAAATCCTAGTGTAAGTAGATACTGTAGTTTAGTATCCGTAAGTGTTTATTAATGTTAACAATAAATAACAAACTTTTACATCTAACTGTGACTGACGCCTTTGTCAGCTGATATATCAAATTCAGCATAACACTGCCATTGTACTTTAGGAATGTAAGATAATTATGTGAAAAATACAGCATTACATAAGAAGGTTACTCACTGTTATGGACCAACGCACAGCAGGAAGAAAGACAAATGGAAGCAGGCGTGGTGACAGCTTCATACCACCTGAGAGCAGAGCGCTGATGGGAGTCAGTGAGTTAATTAGTCCCTCCTCGCAACCTGGACACACACACACACACACCCATATATTCATGAAGTTATATCAGGTACTCCTACGTCCAGTATCTACAGCATATCTTCCTCTGCATTAATATACCCGTAGCCTCAGCCCTCATTGACGAACACCATGTTTATCACTCCGGTGCTTTGGATGAACCGGCAGATCTTCCCAGTTTCATCGGGACTCATCAGGGTTGAAATCTTTCCCCCTGTGGTCCCCCTCCTCTGTATCTGGTCTTGCTGTGGATCAGTGCATACGGTCAGAGGCATGTTTGTTCATCTCCTTTCATCTTCCAGGTGCCACATTCCAATCTGTGAATCCATGATTAGGAAACACCAAGTTTCCGTCAGTCAGACCAGATCAGCTGCAGGGGAGATCAGGGAGAACACAGGTCTTGGCTGGGTACGTATTCCAATTTGTGGACGTATCCTGTTGTATGCGGCAGGAAGAGGAGCCAGAGTAACACTGAATGTCACTGATGACCTGTAGCTCCGTCGCCTGACCTGAAGCTCTATCAGCTGACCTGGAGCTCCGTCGGCTGACTTGGAGCTCCGTCAGCTGACCTGGAGCTCCGTCGGCTGACCTGAAGCTCCGTCAGCTGACCGGGAGCTCCATCAGCTCCCTGGCGTGCTTGTTTCATTCAGGCAGGCCAGCACTGCTCACAGAGCTGGAAACAGAGGCCCACGGCTCAAACTTACCTGTGCATGACTTTAACACTACGGCACACACACACACACACACACACAACTGTGAGAGCCTCCTGGCAGCACACAGAGGTAGGACAGAACATAAAGGGATGGTTTCATGGATGTGGCCGTGTGGTACGTTGATGTATAGATTTTGCTTTGCCGTGACCAACTGATAGACAGACTTAGGTATCAGGTGTTTCCCTTTTCCTGGAAATATTCTGAATAGATCTTGGATAATTTGATCCTCCCACCTAAGAAACTGCTCTAATTTTCCTAACATGTGAGGTAATATTCCTCTTTCCATCGTACCCGTTTTGTGTACGCTTCTCGAAGAAAACATCTGAGGGAACTGATGAGGATCAGAGATGAACCATGATCATTGAACAAGTTAATCAGCACGTAGGAGACTTCGTACTCATCGCCGTTTTTCTAATAGGCAAATTTGATTTAAAATGAAGTCACTTCTCTTTGTATGTTTATTTACACTGGCGGTGTAAGTGAGCTCAGTCTCAGTGGAGTGTGTATGAATGAACAGCTGCTCATGCACAGGTCGGGATGATGGAGGATGATGTGTCCACCAGGTACATGTGGGCTGGACAGGTGACCGTGTGGTCCAGGCACGGACCCCCGCTTAACAATAATCACATCCTAACCACGCCACGATGGGCTTCGTTCTCACGTTCAAATCCGTGCAATCTTCTTCTCATTATTCTTCAAATTATTGAATCCCCATGATAATGAAAGAAAAAAAAAATCTTGTTAGAGATCGAGACGAGAGAATATCTTATAAAGAGAACATATATGATGAAAAAATAATGCGATGTAAGAAGAACAGATCAATGAAGGAAATACAGTATGTGGATATCAGCGTTAATAATGGAAAAAGTCTATGGAGGAGAGAAAGAGAGAGAGAGAGAGGGAGAGAGAGGAAATGTGTTTTTATTAGGAGGGGAGCTGCTGCACGATGAGCGGAATCTTTCTAGTGCTAACTCCCCGGGTGATGTTTGTAAAGTCAATGAGAAGTATTGTGTTTGCTCAATAAAAAAGCTATTATCAACAGGGATTACAACACGTAATATGTTTACTGTGCCACACATGATTACTTCCTCTGAGCTATGGAAGGTAAATCTACTCCTCGTACTTAACAGAAGACACAGGCTCACCTCAGTGCTCTTTGTTTGAGTTTAGTAGCACACGGTAATTACCAGAATGTTTGATTTCTCCACACGGCCCAGGTTCCAATTTAGCCTCTGTATCTTCAGGCGTACAACAAATAAATATGTTAAACACATAAGCGTGGGTGAGGCAGCAATATAACCTTGAGCGCAAAGACAAAATAACTCCCATGCAGTCTCACACCCCTGTGAGTGAACAAGTCCTCATGGTGGAAAGGTCATAACGTCTTTTAATGCTACTTTCTGACAGATTTAATAACTCTGCACGTGTTCCGCACAGCATTCTTTCTGTGTTACTTCAAGTTGCAGATGGATTTAACTTTACAGTACAGCCATGTGCCAAACCTCCTCACGAGAGATTCAGAGGTCCTTTAACACATTTCTGATGTATTTACTTTTTTTTTTTGCTTGCTCCATTAGCGTTTAGTCTGTTGCTCTTACCCTTTTCACAACAGGTCACTCTGTAATCCAGACTTTGGATCGTATTCATATCGGACTAGCGTGGACTGAGTCTCGATCCCAATGTAATCACACGGTGAGGTTATCTTCTGATGTACATCTGGACCCTGCTTTGGAAGAGCATCGTGTATCTGACGTACCTACTGACATGAGGTGCTACAAAACTAGCAAAACCTTTTTACAAAGACTTCAACTGGCGTGTCTAAATTGCCTGAATTGGATGTGATTGAGTTGTCATCCCTGTGATAAACTGGCGACCTGTTCCTGAACCTAACACTACAGATGGATGTGGACATATTCATGGTGTGTCTGAAGCAGATTTACAAAGGGAGGTCAGAAATGTTGTCATTTTTCAATCATCCGATGAAACGAAGGAAGAGGAGAGAAACGTGTTGACGTGATTCGTCTCTGCTGATAGATTTTCAGTGGATCTGTGGACCGCTTCCTGAGTGAAGCTCCAGGTGGGTTTCTGGGTGTAATCTGAAGGCTGTTGTACTGACGAGACAGTTTGTCTTCAGATGTACTTTGCTGAATCTTACACAGCAGCTGTTGAGTTGTTGACATTTACCAGAACAGTTTTTTTTTACCTTATGTCAATTAAAACGCCGCTCCTGGATGTGCAGATGACTGAAGTGTTACATTTGTGGTGACAGATCCTGAAATGTTCATTTTGGCACCAAATAAAATGGCCAGTTTTCCCCCAAAGCTCTCCTCCCTCCTGTGTTCAGCGCCCATCGAATTAAAGAGCCCTGGAAACAGCACGGGACAGCGTACGTACGGTTTGGGAGCGTTTGTTGTGTACTCCATGATTTCTCTTTCTGTCTTCTCACAGATTCTCTGTCCTGCATGTCATCCATGAGATATTTATTTTCCCGATGAGTCTTCATCGCTGGATGTTGCAGACAGCCTCCTCCTCTCACTGACAGGGTAAAGGTGGTGGTGACCATCTTTGAATGTTGTGATGTTTCCAGCTTAGACCTCCCGTGTGGTTTTGGTTCAGTGTGTATATTCTTCTTCATTTTCTCAGTGCATTTATGCTCCAAAGTTGGACGTCCTCCTTGACAGGTCATCCTTCTCCTCCAGCTCTTACTTAAATGACCTCTCCTCACACAGCCAAAACGTTCCCCCTTAGAAACTCCACCCCGTGACCATGTTGGATCTGACGGACAGACAGCAGCTCCACGCCTTCAGATGCTTGATTCCTTTCATTATCTCTGCCTGCTGCAGTTACGTTTGAAGACGAGCCGTTTGATTGCACCCTAACTTCCTGACTTGTCTTGCAGACCCCTGTAGATTACTAAACCGTGCTGAGTCTGCTGCAGATCTCCTCTTTTCTTTGAGTTCATATCCAACTTATTGAGTTATATTGCAGTAAAGATGATGAATGAGTGAGGCTTTATTATGCCCTGACATCATGTTGGCCATGTTCTGGTAATGTGGGCACAGACTGGAGATACTACTTTCATCACCAAAGTTATCTTTCTGCTGTTGTTTTCTATTTGGTTCCATGTGGAAGCAGCCATGCAGCCCATCTCTTGGCCGTCTGTCTGTTTTACTCTCGTTCCCATGCTCACGTGTTCGTATGGAGGACACATCAGGACGAGGATTACCAGTCTTAGGTGGGTTGATCGTAGGTTCTCTCCTTAACACTTTAACACTGCGAACAGGCTTTGATGGTTGCTTCCACTCACTTTAATGTAAAGCAGTTTTTGAAGCGTCTTCAGCTACAGATGATATTTGCACCGCGTTGAAGAGTCTTTAAAGCGTTCTTGTCTTTTGAAATATGCAGTCATGTCATCATTTTGGCGTTCATCTTGCCAGTAGACTCTTGAAGTCTTCCCCTGCGTGATCCAATAAGTTGTGATGAAGTTTCCTTTTTCCGCCCTGACAGCAGGGGCGGATAAATCACCTCTTTCATCCTGGCTCCATTTCATGTTTTATTGTAAGTTACCCTGCCTGATTATCTTGAGATGTATTTCTCTTCTTCCATCCACTTAGCAATCCGCATCATCATTCACCACTGCACTCAGTGCAGTGTTGGACGGTCTAAACTTTCAGTGTTCCACTCCATCACTCCATGGGCATCGCATCAACACATCCGCAAACTATCCTCAGCTCCTAAAATGATTTTCTTCTACGTTCGAACGAGGATCCTTTTGTTATTCAACTTGTATGATGAAACCCAACATCAATAATCAGTAATATTACTCCTCCTCCCCGATCCGACAATTAATCTTATAACGCACATAAATATAAAGTAGTGTTTTTGTCAGTGGTGAGAGGAAAGTCTGCACTTTGCGTGGATTCTTTTAGATCTTTTAGTTTTCCACACACTCTTTGTCAGATCTACTCGATGCTCATGGTAAGTATTAAGTACTACTACTCCTACTAGATAAAGTATATTACTACATGCAGACTGACAGTGAAATTAAAATACGATCACTTCATCACATCATTTTGTCCTCCTTTAGGCTCCAACGCTTGTTATCAGGAAATAGACGAGCCGCAAAGTGAGGATGCTGAGGCGGTCCTGCAGCAGGTCTCCCAGACTTCAGACTGGGATGGACAGAGGATTCTGGAGGTCAGCTCTCTAACAGTCACATGGTACTGTACAGAGTCTGGATGGAACACGTGTCCTGTGTTTTTATTTTGGTCTGTGCCTCGTCCTGTACCTCTTGGTGCGTCTCTCACGATCATGTCATTTCCTCTATGTGCATCATTCTATCACCCTGTGTGAGCTCCTGTTTAACTTCCAGCTGTTTTTGTTGACTTTTGTCACACCGGTTCCGTCCTTTAACGTTTGTCTATAGCTCAGCGTTGTCTTTGGCATGCAGCAGCTTACCCATGTGCCATTGCTGCACATCAAGGGGTTGCCATTCTTCAAGCTAATTTCCACGTAATGGGGAGATTAATTCTTTTAGTTCCCGCTTTACCTCCATAGCAACAGTACGCATGTTGCGGCACGGAGAGGAAATTTAATTCCCAACATGGCTGCTTGTGCAGGCGGTCGTGAATGTATAATTAGAGGTCTGTAGGCAACAGATAAGAAATAGAAGCACTCACTTTGATGTTGATCACAAATTATTTCATGCTTTGAGTAAGTGCACATTGATGCCGTAATGTGTGTATGCACATACGTGCTTATGTGTGAAGCGAAAATAACCATGTGTCAGTTCTCATACAAACACCCACTCAGGGCTGCATGCATAACGTATGTGTGCACACACATCTTTAAAGCTGACATAATAACATCACTATTAATCATTCGCTCTCTCGCTCCCTCGCTCTCCGTGAGACGTTTGGTTGGGTGTTTCCTTTGGTCGCGTCAGGATCAAGGATCCTTCAATCTATTATAAATGAATTACTTGTCACTCTTGAAATCCTCACAACCGCAGTAACAAATGCTGTAAAAATTGGGTAACACGCCAAACTACTAATATGGTATTTATTGTAAAGAGCACAGTGTAAATAATTTATTGGCTGAAATAAAGAAATGGTTCAACCCTGTCACTGTTAAGGATAAATATTCCAATGATCTCATGCTGTGCACCACATGGACCTCACATCCAAAAATTTCAACATCTGTTGACTCGTTCATCCGTTACACCATCAACGTCTGTGAGATCGCTCGGCACAGCTAGCTTGTTGTACTGCCCTGTTATGGTATTATGACCCTAACCCATGGAGAACATACCTCCACCGAGGCTGAACATTCCTCCTATTAATGAGAAATGACTGAAGAATTCCTGCCCCTATTGTTTTGGATCTGTGGTAGACTCAAACATTTGATGTGTGACATGTACTTCCTTTTTTTCACGTGTTTGTTTAAAGGTCCCATTGTAAGTTTGAGTTTTTTTGTGTGTGTTTTTTTTTTTCTCAGAGAGGGCTCTGTTCTCTGAGGTCTGAGTGTTGAAATGTTGAAAAACCGGTACAAACTGGGTTAAAGCCTCCACAGGGATCCATGGTTTGTAACACTACAGTCAAATAGTAACTGTCAGCTTTCAGATTTGGCCAGGAACCAGTGAAATCAACAGTCAAACATCCAAAGTCATATGTTTGGATGTAGTCATACATTTTTTGAACGCTGAAGTGCCCTGACTGATCATGTGACATCAGCAACACATCATTGGTACCACTGAGAAACTGGATCACCGATAACTACTCTGTCTTGGAGGAAATACCCACAGACAGAACTCGTGAAAACAAGGAAGGAAACATTCAAGGCTTTTTGCTCAGCCCGCCTGGCCGCCAAGGGAGAAAGACAAACGTGAACTAAATGGCTGCCAGCGTGGCAAACTCAGCACTCACACCTGGCTTTCCTGTTTGAAGCAGAAACCACAGGTGATGGTGAGATATTAGACCAGATCATTCTCTAAAACAACAGATATGCCTTCAACAGGCAGGGCAGGCCACACCCCCATGGCAGCATCCCCTGGACCAGATCACAGGCAAAGGCAAAACCTGCAATCCCTTAAAGACAGAACCACGGGTACCAGACTGAACAAGGACAGACTTAAAAGCAACAAACGGTACCAAGGACTTTGTCCTCTGCTGGCTTTGTGTTTGAAAACAAAAACATGCTGATGCTAAATACAAAAAGTGTTAATCACATACATGGACAGACTGGATCGACTCTGGCTTTACTGCTCCACTTCATCTACCAGATGACCTGCATGTGTCAGGCCCTGATCGAACTGAAAAACAACAAACCTCATGTTAGTTATGTTAGTTGTGAAAAACCTGTTGGCAGGGCTGCTGGTCACCAGTAGCTGCACACCCGGATATTCACACGCTGCAAAGTATTTGATTTTATTACTTCCTAGCTTTTAATATGGGAAGATTTGCTTTTTCTTCATTCAAAATATAACATGAATATGTCGGTTCATTAAAAGAATAAGATACCCGTGAGACTGTGATTTTGGGTTAAAATGTTATATCTTATCATAATGCAAATGAAAATGATTCAGTTGTGTTGGGCATTGCTGTGACAGATTCATGCTTTGGCTGAAATTCCCTCACACAAACGAATGCATGATTACAGTCAATTCTATGCATCGCCCATGGGGACAAAGCTAATCCTCAGCATTTACATTTATCAGCTGTGGGCAGAGGCTGTTCTCAGTGGATAACAACCCATTACATGGAACAGTGTTTGAAAGGCTGTCAACCTGTTTCCACAGCACAAACACTTCCATTTACAGCCATCACACTCCATTAATAGGAGCACATAAAACCACAGACCAGCACCGAATGACAAGCATCATCATCCATCCATCATCATCCATCCATCATCATCCATCATCATCCATCCATCATCATCCATCCATCATCATTCATCCATTCATCCATCATCCATCCATCATCATCCATCCATCATCATCCATCCATCATCATCCATCCATCATCATGCCTCCATCATCCATCATTCATCATCCATCCATCATCATCATCATCATCATCATCCATCATCATCATTCATCCATCATTCATCATCATCCATCATCATCCATCCATCATCATTCATCCATTCATCCATCGTTCATCATCATCCATCATAATCATCCATCCATCATCATCCATCATCATCATCCATCATCATCATCCATCATCAACATCCATCCATCATCATCATCCATCCATCATCATCATCCATCCATCATCATCATCCATCCCTCATCATCCATCATCATCATCCATCATCATCATCATCCATCATTCATCATTATCCATCATCATCATCCATCCATCATCATCCATCCCTCATCATCCATCCATCATCATCCATCATCATCATCCATCATCATCATCATCCATCATTCATCATTATCCATCATCATCATCCATCCATCATCATCCATCCATCATCATCCATCCATCATCGTCCATCCATCATCATGCCTCCATCATCCATCATTCATCATCCATCCATCATCATCATCATCATCATCCATCATCATCATTCATCCATCGTTCATCATCATCCATCATCATCATCCATCCATCATCATCCATCCATCATCATCCATCCATCATCGTCCATCCATCATCATCCATCCATCATCCATCTTCCATCCATCATCGTCCATCAGCATCATCATCCATCCATCATCCATCATCCATCATTATCCATCCATCATCATCATCCATCCATCAATATCCATGGTTGTGTGGTGGTGGGTGGAGCCTATCCCAGCAGTCATAGGTCAAAAGTCAGGGTTCATCCTGTACAGGTCACCAGTCTATCACAGGGCTGACACACAGAGACAGACAATGCAATCACACTCCCATTCACACCTATGGGTCATTTGCATGTCTTTGAAGTGTGAAGTGTGTAATGCCTCCCAAATATATTCAGTGGCATCTTAATTAAGAATAGATGATCTATCCTGTGAGTGATTTATCATTCTAATCCTTCCAACCTTTAAAGTTTTAAATCGATGGATTAAGATAACAAAAGTGTCAGTGTAACAACTGCAAATAATGAACTGATTAATTAAGATAAGAGCAGAAATGAAAGCCTGGGGATATTTTGGCCATCAAGGTGTTGTTAGAGTGCACGTGAAGCTTTGTGTGAAACAACCTCATAAAACCAGGGCCCAGTGATGAGCTCTTCATGGGTTTGGGTTTGATCTCAGACACATTTAAACAGACAAATGGCCGACTGAAATAAAGAAATATTCAATAAAAAAGTCAAAGTGCAGTATGATTTGAGATGCGGTAATATGGATCAACTTTAGTCGGTGAAAACTCAGCAACCTGAGCAGTTTTTAAGAGGTCTACATAATGGATGGATAGACGGAATACATCTCTCCCAAAAAGGATGAAAATATGATGTATCAGTGATATATTATTAACTACACGCCAGGGGTGAGGTCAATGATCGCTTGTGAATCACAAGTAAGTCTCGAGTCGCTCAACTCACCAGTCAAGTTCCATGTCGAGTCACACACAGTCATTATTTATTTCATTTACAACAGGATGCTTCTTGAAATCTGCACTAATTACTCTCCAGGTAAATGATGTAACTTGAAATACACATAAATAGGATTATAATATACATTTACTGTGTATATACTGTAAAGGTTGAATCTGAGTGAAGAAAGTCCAAGTCAAGTTTGAAGGATAAGCCCATGCAGCTGATGTAAACACTGAGTGGACACACACTATCCGCTCAGGATGAACCGAGATGTAAAAATGAATTATTATGGTTATGATTTTGTCATGAAATCAAACTGGTCTTTCTCTAACATCGCTCTGCATTCACCACATATATTGGTCACTGAACAGCAAAATCTATTCATATTATGGTGTGATTCATCATAGACAGGTAGATACAATGAGTGAGCATCTTCTTGACAGATCCTAATAACAAAATCAATAAATCCTGAAGGACTGAAAGGCTAACTAGGAGGCGGATGAGGCGGAAAACAACGGTGCAGAGTCTTTTCCTCATCTCCATGTTTTTCTCTGTGTGTTTACTCAGCCCGTGCTGTGACTGGGATCTTCAGGCTCCGAAGGCACCGCCGCCACCTAATTGCCTGTCACATGAAAAGCTTTGTCTTTTGTCACTGTGGATCAACTACAGATCAATACTGCCATCACACAGAGAGAGAGGGAGAGAGAGAGAGAGAGAGATGAGGATGAATACCTGTGAGGGAAAGCAGCTTAGACAGAGGCAGCAGCATTACTGTCACATGATGTGCACAGGAGTCTCATGCAAACACTCCTTCGCAGTCTTCTCACACACACCACGTGTTGACACACACATGCATTAAGGCACGCCGTGCACACCATGTACGCTACCTTGCAGCCGCGCCAAGCGCAGGGGTTAAAAGTGGGTGGACTCTAGCCGGAAAACCTCATTAAGTTTTAATTCCTTTCTGTATCCTATTTCTATAATGGGAAATTGATTTTTACTTAGTGCACTGGAGCAGAAATAATTCTATTTCAAATCTTTTTATTCGACTCTTTTTGTGTGTGCGTGCATCGTTGGTGTGAGCCGGTTTTCTCACATTTAGCCGTGACCCTGATGTATCCGTTTGGAGCGAGGAAAAGACAAAAGTCTTTCTTCAGAGCACACGGTTTAAGACGCCGGGTTACAGCAGTAACCTTGGTCCTCTGAGCGAGGAGCTGCACCCAGATACAGATTCCATATGTACAGGAACCATACATCCACGGCTCCTCAGAGCACCCTGAAGGGTCAGGACCGCCGAGGCATTAGAATCAGACGTCACCACCAAAGCCTTCACACGGTCTGACGTGTGCTACCAAAACCACAAACCATGTCACTGTGAACACTGTTTCAAATATTAATCACTTCCCCTTATCTAGCAAGGTGCTAAGGTCAGACCTGAAAGGAAGACTGTTCAGATGGCTCCACCTTCGGACAGGAACATACGCAGTCTCCCTGGCCCAGGATGAACAAGGGTCACATAGTGACGCCCAGAACTCGCCCAGCACCATCCCTCTGTTCGAGCCCTTGACGCTGCAGGGATCTAACATACCGCAACGCAATACTCCATCTGGTACCCTTTTGCAACAGTGGACGAAGGACACCAACACTACGTCAGCTACGGCAGTGGGCTGTACATAGTCCAGTACCCCCTCACAACAACACAATCAACCAGGACCGGGAGGAGCCCGCTGGAACCGTCTACCAAGTGGAAATCAATGAATTAATGAGTCCATGCACACCTGGACCTGAAATAAAAGAGATGTCCACGTAGAGTGCCCTGTGAGGGTCCATAGGGGACCTGTAACTGGGTGGAGAGACAGTCACGATACGATAAAGATGCAGAAATACAACAACAGACCAATACTCCATTACAAGTCCAAATCAGAGTTTGATATTCACTTTATTTCCACATGAATGAAGCGGAGAAAATCGGTCTTCAAAAATAAACAGACGGGTAGCATTTCAGTGCGTGTGACTCACGGGACAGACATTCATCTGGTTTTTCAGATGAAATGAGTTCACTGTTCCACCTCTATGTTGTGTTGCCGTCATGGAGCAATAAGTTTATAAAATATCAACCTGGGGGGTTTTACACCATATTTAAATTCAGGATCGGAGTCGATCACTGCAGATAATCGATTGAAATCAATATGTAATAAATCTACGGTCGGATAATTCCACCCGACAGATGGTTGCGTTGAACTGCAAAATACCTGGAGGCTGACAAATGTAGTAACACAGTATTAGCACCGTGGTATCTTTAAGGAAATCTCTTTGTCTGTCAAGTTTCTGTGTGTTGAAATGATGGAGGCTCAGTTTCCTCTCTCCTAATATGTATTTAAGTGAATCTCCTCTCCCTGCTGTCACGGTTTATGGCTTCTATGTGCTACGTGCTATGTGACATGAAGTAGACACAGGTGTGTGCAGTGCATTACGTACTGTAGCTGGAGGACTCCAGCCCGTACACAGACCTGGACGGCAGGGACGACGATGATACCGTAGCGACAGACGGCAGGACATGTTGATGACAATGACAGCGGAGACAATAACGAAATAAGCGCAGACTTTTCCGTGGAGCTAATTTTCTTTCATTGTGCAGACACAAAGCCCCAGAAACATTATTTCACTTGTTGGTGCGTAAAAATAGCCACGCGCTCTTGGTAAGTGTGGTCCTTTGTCTTGAATAAACGCTGTCCTGGAATGTCCGCCTTTTAGGTAATTTGCTGGATGAAATTACAATACTCTCTGTATAAGTGGCGCTGCTTACCATCAATGATGAAGAGGATCACTGACACAATCAATCTTGATAGGGTTAAGGAAGCTTCCAGTTCCTCATTAGACGTTGATCTGTGTTGGTGTGAAACGCTCCACGGGCTGCAGCTCCAGACCAGCAATCAGCTCTGGCTTCGGTTTCTAAGGCGACTAATAGGCCGCTGCTGCAGCACATTGTATTATAATCGATTGGGATTCATGCTGTGCTGTTGTATCAGATTCTCAGTGTTGATGATCCTCTCCTCCAGGCTCTCCCTTATTTCCCCTTTGACATTAAAGCGGTCATGGTTCTGATTATATATCCGGATATTATTTTCATCTTGATTCTCCTTGATGCTGCTTTCTCCACTCGGCCTTATTTCCAACCTCCTCTCGAGCCATTTGTCTTTGTCTGTTCTCTCGTTCCGTCTCCCTCTCACCCAATCTACCTGCATCCCTCGCTCCATTTCAAAACCAGACACACTTATTAAGGCTGAACTCCTCCAAGGCCCCTGAATCTTCCTCCTCCTGCCTTCACCTTGCCCTCGTCTGCTCCCTCAGTTTCCTCACAGCCGCCCAATTTCACCTCCCTGAGTTTCTCTGTTCCACCTTTGGAGCAGAGAGTCCTTCTCCAGGGATCCCAAAGCAATAATACAGCGTCAGAGGCAAAGGCAATAATCAAATCTAATGCACTCGCTGATCTGACTTCCCTAACCTAGCTTATTCCGTAATTTATTAGAGATGTGAGGGAGGAGGGATTGCAGAACTCAAAGTGCATTTGGCTCCCGAGATACCTTCAGGAAATATATTGTTTATTGCCCTGGGTGTGTACCTGACATAACGCCCTCAATCTTAAAAAAAGAAAAGAAAAAGAAAGAGAGAGAAGAGAGAAACCCCAAACCAGCAGCACTCTGAGGGCTGTTTTGTTTGTGGTGGTGGATTAGGTTCCTCCTGCATGGGCAAGTCGTTTCACATCTCACTCAGACGTCCAAAGGAGTCAGCATGTCAGAGTTTTCAATGATTGAGAGGCTGAGCTCGGAGACGTGACCTGTCTGTTTCTTGGAGACATAGAAGCGGACGGACACGGAGACGTCCTGGTCTGACGGCATCACTACCTCAGGCATCAACATTGACAAAAGGCTGCTTTATTCATGTTTTTTTGACAGGACTGGAGGCGATGCTTCACTTTTAGCTCCATATCAATCTTATGATGCACTGAAAAACAAGATGCTGAGCCTAAACTGTTGCCAACCACAAGTATTAACCCCTCCCCTCCCCCCCAGTGCCTACCGATCATTGTTTATTTGTCAAGTTTAGTTGAATCAAGCCTGCGTGACATCTGTATTTATACGAGGTATTCAGCGCTGCAGCGCTTTGTTTCTGATGGCTCCATTACTGTCAAACGTCTCTATGAAAGCTGTGTGGTTGATTTTGTTGTGATTGATGTGAAAATATAAATAAACTGTGTGCACGGCTGGAATTAACAGGATTCTCTTTGCCTAATAAACAGAGTACGTTGCTTAATCAGAGAGAAATCATGTTATCTGATTAGAATGTTCACATGCCTCAGTAAATTATTTCAAAATAACATAATCTGAGTCTGTTACTCAGATTATAGGTTTCTGTGTTCAACACCACAGCACATCACTGCATGTCTACGTGACTGGATGCAGGCCAGTTTGACAACTCTGCACCAACCCCACAACGTTCTGAAACACCAGGAAAAAGTCTTTTTCCTGGTTGGATAATCTGAAGGCATTTTCCTGGTTGGATAATCTAAAGTATTTTCCTGGTTCAATAAACTGAAGACGTTTACCTGGTTGCATAATCTGAAGACGGTTACCTTGTTGGATAATCTGAGGGCGTTTACCTGGCATAAGAATTAAAATTTTACTTCTAAGAGTTGGAGAAGTAACCCTTTTACTATGTCATTCTTATATTAAGAATGCCATGGTCGAGCTCCATTATTATTATTTGCTATTCTCTACTATGAAATATGGTGAAACCATTGAAACAAAACAATGAGAGAGAAAGTATTTGACAGAACCACCTGACAATGAGCTGTTAGGTTTAAGAGCTACATCAGATTACATTACATGACATTAATGTCTACTTTACCGTCCAGAGAAGCACTACTTTGACTGAAGAAACAACAAATTGCCATATAATGACATCTTTAGAGATGTTTGCAGAGGTACTCCTTCATCATCGGCCATTTTTAATGTCATAAAAGGAGCAATAAAATCACAACACAGTGAGTTTATGGAGACATTCTGAAAGACGAACGAGAGCACTGCCAACGTATCGGATCAAATGAGACACGAAGCCGACCAAATCAAAATCATGCAAGGATACAAAAGGTCCATCGGTGCTGCGTATGCTAAAGTTAATACACATACTTATTTTTATGTTACTGTCATTAGAGCCGTTTCTTCTTTTCTCAGTGATTAACAGTTGTTACTACTGTTGCCAGAATAAACAGGTGATTGATAGGATATTCTCCTAGTAGTATTATGTGTTCATTGTATCTATAAGACAGAGAAAATATATTAAAAGTACACCAGTAGTAAAGTACATTAGCTAAGTATGAGAGTATCTGAGCCCTGTTTATGTCAGGAGCGTTCATATCTTGAGTATCCAGATGAACTTTTATTTACTGAGGACTGGAAGGGCCTAATCAGTCATGGATTGTTGACTTTTTCATGTGTGTGTTGATATCCATTCATTTATGATCATTCAAAGTCTTTGGCCATCAGGAAAGTGATTTTGTTTCCTGGAGCCTGTGGCCGTGGCCCCTGGTTTACAACATCTCTGCCTAATCGCAGCACTCAGGAATCAGTCTGAAAGCAGCGTGATGAAATGGTGAATCTTCACACATTAATCTTCAACACTACAAACTGCATTCCTTTGCCTAAAAAAAAGAGAACAGAGGAGGTGCAGAACAAATTTGAGAAGTCACATTTCAACATCTGTGATAACATTGAAAGCGTACAGAAGCAGAACAATATGACCTCACTGCACATTTCCTTCCATCTAAACCAAAGTCCAAAACACACAGAACCTGACATCGGTTCCATGAATATTTATGGCCATATTCATAAAGGTGGACCACAAATGTGTGTCTAAATCTCCTCCATGGTCCTCTCAGCTCATTCATAAAGTCACCATGGGTTTGATTAGCAAATCCCATTAATGCTGCCTTATCTACAGCTGCTTTGCAGGTGGCAGCCAATCACAATGAACACGGTAATGAGGTAAAAAGAACAGACTGACAACCAAAAGCAGTGGCAAGGCAGAAAAACGTGTGGAGACCACCGGGAGACATATTTAATTCAATTTGGCTTCAAATTGATTGACGCTGTTTCATGATAAATATTTATGAGATTTGGAGTTAGACTGCAATAATCTCAACACTTTCAGTGTTGTGTTATTTTTCTTAAGTTTATTATTATTATTTATTATCAGAGAAGTTAGTCAGTAAAATGTTCTTTGTCTCCTGTGCTTTGAGGTCCATCACTGTCAGCCTTGTTTCACTGCATCAAACCCTATAGAGGAGGTTTATTTTTTTATCAGAATAATCCTTCTGTTCACCTGTCTCTTAGACCCCATCTAAACCATCAACCTGTCTCTTAGAACCCATCGCAATTAGACTGCTTAAGGAAGTCTTACCCCTAATTAACACCTGTTCACTACATATGATCAATGTGTCTTTACAAACAGGCTAGGTACCACAGTCCTTCAAAGTAGCTGTAATTAAAGAGGCAGGCTCCTCTCCTGTGGAACCATCTTCTAATTTCAGTCCGGGAGGCAGACACGCTCTCTACGTTTAGGATTAGGCTTAAGACTTTCCTTTATGATAAATCTTATAGTTAGGGCTGGATCAGGATCACCCTGGACCAGCCCCTAGTTATGCTGCTATATGCCTAGACTGCCGGGGGACTTCCCAGGATGCACTGTGCTTCCTCCTTCTCTATCTATACTCAGTCATGTCCCATTACTGCATGTTACTAACTTGTCTTCGTCCCCGGAGTGTTTGTTCTTTGTCGTCCGTCAGGTCCACACGGAGTTTAAGACCTCTTCCAGCCGGACTCATATGTGGATTCATCATTGTTATTGTTATTATTTCAGTTGCTGTGCATCTCTGTTTCTCTCTCTGTGTCCACCCACCCCTCCTCCCTCTTTCTCTCTCAACCCAACCGTTCAAGGCAGATGTCCGCCCACCTAGTCCAGGTTCTGTTCGAGGTTTCTTCCCTTTAAAGGGGAAGAAACTCCTTTAGGGGAGTTTTTTCTTGCTCAAGGGGGAATGTTGGGTCTCTGCAAATCAGAGTATGGTCTTGACTTGCTCTACATGAAACGTGCCATGAGATAACCTTTGTTGTGATTTGGAGCTATAGAAATAAAATTGGATTGAATTGAAATCATCACCATGATAAAGTTAGAACTTTGCTTTCAACCACACTGCATGGCTGAAACATGGAGGGAGGGCCCCCCTGGGTGAAACGATGCCCCTAGTGGCAACACTGTTTTATGCAATTACACAAAGAGGTGGTGGGCAAAACTCCTGATACAGAGAGACACAGAGAGAGGGTGATACAGAGAGAGAGTGATACAGAGAGACACAGAGAGAGAGTGATACAGAGAGACATAGAGAGAGGGTGATACAGAGAGACACAGAGAGAGTGATACAGAGAGACATAGAGAGAGGGTGATACAGAGAGACACACTGAGAGGGTGGTATAGAGAGGGTGATACATATAGAGTGATATAGAGAGACACATGGAGAGTGTGATAATATAGACAAAGGGAGAGTGATACAGAGAGACATAGAGAGAGGGTGATACATCAAGAGTGATACAAAGAAAGAGTGATATTGGGAGATATAGAGAGAGTGTGATACAGAGGGGTGATATGGAGAGACACATTGAGAGGGTGATATGGAGAGGGTGATACATATATAGTCATATAGAGAGATACGTGGAGAGTGTACATAGAGACACAGTGAGAGTGATAAAGAGAGATACAGAGAGAGTGATACAGAGAGACATAGAGGGTGATACACAGAGAGTGATATAGAGAGACACAGAGATAGAGATACAGAGAGACACATAGAGGGTGATAAAGAGATAGAGTGATATACGGAGAATGATAGAGATACACCGAGATAGTGTGATACAGAGGGGTGATACGGAGAGACATATGGAGAGGGTGATACAGAGAGGTTGATACAAAGAGACACTGAGAGAGTGTGATACACAGAGAGAGAGAGAGAGAGAGAGAGAGAGAGAATTCAAAATTCAAAAGAGAGCAATTAAATTTTATGATCACCTTAAAGAAAGTGACCCCAATACGCTCCATAACAAAGCCCTCACCCACAGAGAGACTGTAGAGAGATGCCCTCTCAGCCAGCTGGTTCTGGGACTCCATCCACAAACACAAGCAGAGCCACCAAACAGAAACCACATCGGACTAAACCAAATTATAAGAAAACAAAAAGAAAACTATCGGACACACTGGGAAGAATCAACCAAAAACCAGAGCAAATTGGAATGTTATTTGGCCCTAAACAGAGAATACACTGTGGCAGAATACCTGAAGACTGTGACCGATCCAGACTAAGGAAATCCCTTCCATACCTGCTGGGTAAAGTACAGCAATGTGCAAACACAGCAGCAAGATTTGTGAACTGCTGTGACAAGAGAAGGACGTCAACCAGACAACAACCACCCTAGATATCCCTGAACTATTTGCTATGTTGCAATGCCTTTTGATATATATATATATATAGATCTAATT
>OMNV01029234.1:1058-24333 GCA_900303265.1 Brotula barbata | reverse complement strand
CTCCCCCACCCCCAAATAAAAACAAATTAAATCACCTGCAGGATGACTAATTCCACAGGATTTAAGTGCATTTTGGAGGCATCGAGTCAGACAAATTTCTTTATATTCAAGGTTTCCTCTGTAGACATCAGGACATTTTTCTGCAATACAAAAAAAAAGAATAGAACGTTCAGTCAGAAAGATTTGGCTGAAAATGATGTTATGGAGGTGATATTGGCTTTTGTCACGCACAATACTGAGATGTGGAGTAAAGATGGAGCGGCTCTCCTCCATGGAGTAGATGGATCTCTGAGTGAATACTCAGTACATCTTCAAGAGCTGAAGCCGTGGAGAACATCACTCAGAAAGAGGGGCAACAACGTACCAACCCTCAGTAAATCATTGAGGGTCCAGAGGCGTCCAGTGATGCATCGCTGCAGTTTACTTCAGTTTACTGACACGGAGATGTTAGTGAGCACAGCTCCACCTCAGGGCGGAGAACACGGATCGGCTGACGAGGCCCTCGCTCTGTCAGTCTGGATAGATCAACGAGAAACATCAGCCCACTTCATCGTGACGGACACACGACACCAGCTCATTCTGACATCGCCTCCATATTAACATGTGATCAACTTCAATGATCCGAGATGATTTCCTGTCTATCTCTGTGTTTCTCTGAGGTGCTACATGCTGAGTGATGTGTAACTGAATCCAGCTGATTGTCCCACATGGCAGCATGTAACATATCTATGAAATATGGACAGAGACAAAGAAACAGCGAACACTAACCTGAGTCCTGAAGCAGCAGCCGTAATCCTGGACTTCAGGTGGTCCAGCCGGGATGCATCTGAATACCACGTGTGCTCTCCTCTGGCTGGTCTGTATCCAGATATGATCCACAGTCTCAAGTAGTGTTACATAAGGCCTGTAAACAGGGTCAAAGGGACCGGGAGCCTGAGTCCCAATAAGAGAGACACTGTCAGAGTCTGTCACAGCCCTCAGCCTGCACACACAGCAGATAACAGAGATGATAGCAGAGATGATAGCAGAGATAATAGCAGAGATGATAGCAGAGCGGACACCAGGCTATATCTAATGTTCCTCTCGTTACAGGCACGACCATCTGCGTCTCTTCCTCCGCTCACACCAAACGTGCCGCGGGCACCGTAAACATCCGTCACAGGCGGTCCGAAGAGGACGGAAGAAGTCACAGGACGGAAAACGTCTTTTATCATAGTTTTATCTTCTATTCTCATGAAACAGAAAATGAACACAGAAAGGAGGAGAGATGGACAATCTGTCTGTTTGTCTGTCTGTCTGCCTGCCTGTCTGTCCGTCTGTCTGCCCGCCTGTCTGCCTGTCTGTCTGCCTGTCTGTCTGTCTGCCTGTCTGTCTGTCTGTCTGTCTGTCTGTCCGTCTGCCTGTCTGTCTATCTTTATGTGTGTGTGTGTGTGTGTGTGAGGAGGTTGTGTTAACCTGAGCAGCAGCTCCTTGTAACCTATCAGAGGAGCCGTCATCGTGTACAAACATGAATGATGCCTTTTTATTCTTTTATGTCTGTCAACGGAGACATTTCCATACGCTAACCTGATCTCCACATTTGATATTTTTATACGATTATACAAATGACATTTCCTCCATCCGACGAGAAGACGGTCCCATCTAATTAGGCGACTCAAATGATTTCATTTGTTAGATAATTCTCGGCCCGGATCTAATTTTGAACTTTAGTGCAAAGGAGTCAAATGGGTGTAATAAATATCAGAATAAAATAATTTCATGTCCCCTTGCCTATTACTTATGTCTCCATTAAAGTCGGGGAGTGTATTAAGCTGGCAATTAGGATTTCATTAAAATCTATAAATGGAGATTCATTTGTGGTGGATGAATTATCATAGACATCTTTACACTGTGTCTCCGGGGCAGATTGGTCACACACATACACACACACTCACACACACACACGCGTGTACATGTCCTCCTTTCAGAGCTGATCGGTTTACTCCATCATATTGAACCAAATCCATCTCGGCGCCATGCACTTCTCGGAAACCAGCTTCACTTCTGTGGATGAAAAAAAAAAAAAAACCTGTGGCAGTTTGTCTACGCTGCAAGACATACACACACTCACACTCACACTCACACACACACACACACACATAGAGACACGCACATGCAGACAGGCACTCACACAGAGACACACACACATTCACACACAGACACCAACAGACTCAAACAGACACTCCCTCAGACAAAGACACACACTCACACATACACACACACACACACACACAGACACAGAGACATGCACATGCAGACAGGCGCTCACACACTCACACAGAGACACACACACATTCTCACACATTCACACACAGACACCAACAGACTCACACAGACATGCCCTCAGACAAAGACACACACTCACACACACACACACACATAAACACAGACAGACAGACAGACACTACCAGACTCTCACACACACACACACACACACACAGACAGCCAGTGTGTGTCTGCCAGTGATCCTGAATCCAATATCCTGTATTAATCCTGTATCCTGTATTAATATTTCACAGTTCCTTGTCTTCATTGACCACCACATACTAGAAATACTTGAAAGGAAGGAAAATAATACTTTTACTCGAGTACACGTCCTTTCTTTCTTTCATTCCTCCTTTCTTTCTTTCGTTCTTCCTTTCTTTCCTCCATTCTTTCTTTCTTTCTTTCTTTCCTCCTTTCATTCCTCCTTTCTTTCTGTCTTTCTTTCCCTCTTTCTTTCTTTCCTTCCTTTCATTTGAAGCCTTCATTTGACAGACAGTGGTCTGGACCCTTTGGGGACACACTGAGCCGAGGTCCCAGTGATACTCGAGTACTCCTTTAAAGTAGACACATTAACTCACCCTGTTTGTGTATCAAAGAATAATGAATGTGTCCCATATTGTCTTCCACTTCATACACTCTACAGCACACACTCTTCGGTCCACGTGGTGGCGGTGCGGATAATAAGAGAGAGTCAAACTAAAGGCGGAGTGTGTGAGCTTTGAAAGTCCACATCAGTGTTTGAAGTGACCTCTGATCTGTCCGAGCTTCCACCTGTCCTGTGACATCATCCACTCGTTCTGAGGAACAAATCGCTGCTTACTGCAGTAGTTGTAGAGTAGAGCTATCGCTCCTATGATACTAAACACACACACTCACACACACACACACACACACACACACAAACACAAACACAAACAGTGGAGCAGCCCTGTGATGTCACAAACTCCACATCAAAGCTGAAACACAGAACTACAGTGAATGTTCCAACCATGGTGTCCACGATCACGCTGTAGAGGAGCCTCACACTCCACCGCGTTCACACTGAAAGGAGAGAAGACATCTGAGCACTTCACTTCAACAGCACACACACACACACATTAACATGAGCTCGGCACCACGGCCACCGTGAAGGAAGATCAAATCAACTCAAAGAACACTGAACACGAAGGATGACAAGGAACGAGAAGAGCATTCAAAGAAGGAGGGATTCAAAGGAGGAGGGAGGAAGACAGGAAGGAGGAAGCATTCAAAGGAGGAGGGACCAAACTGAGTCGTGGCCCTGAAGGCCTCCTCAGACCCGTCTAGTGAGTCCAGACCCTCCTCTTCCTGGTTCTATTTTCCCTCTGATGTGGGAGATTAGTTTTCGTGGACAGGTGCTAATTGGTGTAATGTACTGAGGGGACGAGTGCTTGGTGTTAGGTGACACAGAGGTTTGATAAGGAGCCAGGCTCATTCACTCACACACACTGACACACACACACACACACACACACACACTGACCTTTCACCATAAATAACACATCGCACATTAGCAACTGCATGCAGCCACCAGTGAGTGTGAGCCTGAAACAGGTGACATCATCAGGCTGTCTTCAAATCTACGGAGGAAGACCACCACATAACACCGCTGACGAAGACTGAAAGCAGAGATGCAAACGGAGACGTTACTGCCTCACGAGTATAAATAGGTTTTTCACTCACGCTCAGTCCTCCAGCAGCTGATTGACCTCTGACCTCTTGATACTGTGTGTGGTCTAGAGTTTAGAAAACAGTGTAAAAGTGGTTGAAAAACACTTTAGCTGCTGTTTGAATGTTGTGTGTTACCAGTTGAGATCATTCAGTCAAGGTGAGTTAGGATCCACAAGCTGGAAGGATGCACGGTCTTCTTCTTGAATGATTGATCGCATTCATCTGCCGGACCTTGAGACCATAACGTCCACAGCACGGTGTAATCATAAGGCTGCCTGCACCGCCTATATAGCTGTCAGCTTCTCATGCATCTTCTTCCTGCCTGGAAGCATCAGCACCGGACAGGAGACACTGACGGTCGTCGTTAGCTGTCGCGGAGCCGTAAGTTACCACCTCTGTCGACCTCTCACCGCAGTCTTTACCTCGATGACGACTTCCCTCCGTGCTCCAAGGACTCAGGTCTGTGAACGGTACCTGGGATGACGTGCTCGCCGAAGACTCGAAGAGGAGGCTGTTCGGGAGAACTTTCATCCGTTCTTCGCCACAAATCACGCGTGAATCGGGCTGACGTCCGTGTAGGGATTTGGCACAGACGAGGGTTGAAAATTTCTCTTTTCTGTCCTCTTCCTCACGGTCTCAACTTCACAACTTTTCTTGGATTTCTCACATAAAAGCTGGCCATACTGTCCACGAAACACGCCGTAAGATTTGATGCCAATCGATGCAGCGTCTCTGAGAGCGGTTGCGGTGGGTTTTATGCAGGTGCTCGTGTTCTATTTACACGCCTGCCTGATCTATTCATTTCTAATGATACAGTCTCTTTCAACATCCCAGCTCTTTCCACCTCACTGTTACAGCTCACTGTTTCTCATCTCGTGCTGCTTTCTTCTCTTCTAATTGAGTCTCAGGGCGCTCGAGTAGGTGTGCACATCCCCAAGTGTGTTGACGTGTGAGTATGAGGTGAACAGTCAGTGCCGAGTATGATTTGGTTCTCGTGCAAATGCAGAAATTAATAAAGCGTTTATTTTGGTTAATCGAGCTTTAGAAACATCGAGACAGATGGAGACAGATGGAGACAGAATTTACAATGTTAAAACCAAACCCACGTCCTCGGTGCCACCGCATGCAGGAGGATCCAAAAACACGGTCACATGACACTCAGCCTGCTGAAATGACAGAGAGTTCTTACAGTCCTGCAGTCTCTGACCCCTCAGTGATCAGACAGTACCCATGGATAAGAAATGACTGCTGTATGGTACTGCTCCCTAGCTTTTCAGTGGTTTAACTGAGTACAGGTCCAGGTATCATCCAGCTTCTTTAGTTTTCACATTTTCTCTTTGCTTCAGTTTGACACTTTCAGATCCACGCTGCAGTACACACCACATCCACGTTTTACCTCCACGCTCGCCCACAGCCATCAGCAGCATGCACCGCTCTGTCTCTCAGGCTTCCAGCGTGCCCCCGTATGACAGACTCCTCCATCCCTCTGACCCTGAGTCAGCCCACACACACTCACACAACTGTCAGCTGGCCTTGTGTGGCTTTCACAACCCCCTAGTGGAGGTAGAACTCATTGCACCCAACAGAAACAAAACAAAACAGTCATTTGAATTTCATTATCCCATTTAATTCAACTGCGTCTTCAAAGCTGTTAAATGCCTTGCAGTCACACTAATGTTTTCTGTTGCTTGTCACTCGTTTGCCCTTTAAGATTGTTGTGACCAGGATCTGTTTGAATTCAACACTGGCTGCTAGAGAGCTTTGCTGTTGTAGAGAGAAATTAGGTTACGAGGAGGCAGTGTGTGTGTGTGTGTGTGCGCGCGTGAGTGTGTGTGGGTGATACCCAGCTGGTGCCTGACACAGTAGACGTTAGCAGTGATAATGTGCAGCTGTGGCTGCATCACACCTAATTGTCCTGTTTCCAAAAGTGGGTGGGATAAATAACAATAAAAGGTGGAAGGATGAAAATGGCAAAATAAACATTTTACTGCATTAGTGTCACACGATTACATACATAAAATAGAATAGTTACACCTCTACGTTCAGTCTTTGTCACTACGATAGCATTGGTTGTCAGGGTGGGATGGAGAGAATGAGGATGATGTGGTGAGCATGTGAGGTGAAGAGACAGAAAAAGAATAAACAATAGAAGAAGAGCGGAGCCTTCCAGAGTGAAACAAGAATAATTAATGTAAGTAAATCACCGAAACAATGTAAGTCAGGTATTCACAGTACTCTGAACAATATGAAATAGAAGCATGAAAATAGCATGAATGTATTGACTTCAGCACGTAAACTGTGTGAACAGAGCACACAGGGAAACTTTCAGAGCAATAATCCAGGAAACAGAAAAACACATCATCACCTCTTCATCTCTTTAATCAGATTCAGATCATGGAACCATTAGTACAACAATTAATGTATCAAGTAATTACTGTTTTTTTATCCTACATATTATTGAAAAATGTCTATTAGACCCATCCATCATCCATCCATCATCCATCCATCATCCATCATCCATCCATCATCCATCATCATCCATCATCATCCATCATCCATCCATCATCCATCCATCATCCATCATCCATCCATCATCTGTCCATCATCCATCTGTTCATCCATCCATCCATCATCTGTCCATCCATCCAGCCATTCATCCATCATCCAGTCTAAAGTCAGGGTTCATCCTGTACAGGTCACCAGTCTATAAGTCAATCACACTATCCTTGGAGGGGGGAGGAAACACACACAGAAAGGACCTGGATCACCCCGTAGACGAGAACCCACCACCTGTTTTCTATGAGGCAACAGTGCTAACGGACAAGCCACTGTGCTGCCCTGTCTTTTAGATAATCATAATCATAATCATACTCATAATCTCAGAGGTATGAATACTGGGTGAGAATGGTGAAGGAATGGTCATCATCCCAGAAGACATGAACATAATGTACAGTAAGTAATGAACATGTCAATACCATCTGTCCACAACACCTCACCAAACGTCAGCAGAAACAAAGACCTCGAGACATGAAAACTGAGACCATCTCGGTGGTGAGGGAGCATCAACATGAATATCCACCAGATCCAGAAGACCGGTCTCCATGGGACAGCCCGCGTCCTCCGAGCGTTTTCCATCGCTTAAATTACAACAAGCAGCATCTAGCATCCAAGGCTCATGGAGTGGAGCCGGCTCTAAAGAAGAGATGAGAAAAAACGAATAACATAAACATAAAAAGTAAGATGAGGAAGAAGAAGGCTGTGGCTGTAGACGTGCACCAGCATCCAGACACCACAATCTCTCCAACAAGAACGAAGAACAATGAACAATGACATGTCAGAGCAGATCTGCCATCTCTCATTAAATAGGACAGGCACGTTAAAAGTAGAAGAAGAAAAGGAAGTGCACATAAACTACACCTCAACAATCAAGCGGGTGAAATGTGGAGGAGGAGGCACTTCAACTAAGGATCCTTAGATCAGGACCCTGATGTTCAAAGGACTGAGTGATCCAGGCACCGAGGGAAACCCAGCGCTCATGCATGTTAAGATAGCGATACAACTAGCAAAACTTTACTGATCATACAAAGGAGGAGAGTCTTAGAGGAGGACCAAACCACAAACGTTCCTCAGAGGAAGATCAGGGGAGGATTAGAGGAAGAACAGAGAAAGAACAGAGGAAGATCAGAGGAAGATCAGAACAAGATCGGACCAAGATCAAAGGAAGATCAGTGGAAGATCAGAGGAAGATCAGTGGAAGATCAGAGCAAGACCAGAGCAAGATCAGAGGAAGATCAGACAAAGATCAGTGGAAAATCAGAGCAAGACCGGAGCACGATCAGACGAAGATCAGACAAAGATCAGAGCAAGATCAGAGGAAGAAAAGACGAGGAATAGAGGAAGATCAGAGCAAGATCAAAGGAAGATCAGACAAAGATCAGACAAAGATCAGATGAAGATCAGTGGAAGATCAGAGGAAGATCAGTGGAAGATCAGAGGAAGATCAGAGGAAGATCAGTGGAAGATCAGAGGAAGATCAGAACAAGATCGGACCAAGATCAAAGGAAGATCAGAGGAAGATCAGTGGAAGATCAGAGCAAGACCAGAAGAAGATCAGAGCAAGATCAGAAGAAGGTCAGATGAAGATCAGACGAAGATTAGAAGAAGATCAGAGGAAGATCAGAGGAAGATCAGAGGAAAATCAGACAAAAATCAGTGGAAAATCAGAGCAAGACCAGAGCACGATCAGACAAAGATGCGACAAAGATCAGAGCAGGATCAGAAGGAGATCAGATGAAGATCAGACGAAGATTAGAGGAAGATCAGAGGAAGATCAGTTTTCTCTCCCTTGTTTATCAATTGCTGAATCTGAGCACTGTATTAATGTGTCACAAGCTCAATTTATGGCCTTGTCAGCTGTTCAAATCCTTTAGTGTGTGATGTCTGTCCAGTAATGAGACCGGAGATGAACTACAGCCAATCTGAATGTGGAAAACAGATGATGAATCCTGAATTCATAGGAATCGGTAAAGAGCCTTAAGACTTTTAATCTAGCTATAAAGAATACAAGTGAAACCATGACAACAGCACTGCCGAATATTCACATCACTGCACCAAAAGAACTGCCTGGAAATGGACCAGGACCAGAATCTAGCAAGTTAAACCCAAACGTAGACTAATCCAAGACTCCAGCAGGTGAGCTGTGTAATCTGTGATGTCATTTGTGCCAGGATGAAGACTTTCTTGTCTTCCTCAGTTGACGAAGGGGGTTGAAAATTTATGAAGGCTCTCATCTCATCACCTCACAGAGGGGCGAGTCAGACAGACCACCTCTGATCCAGTCCCACTTCAAGTGAACACAACATATCCACCATTTCCTAATAAGTTAAGAGTTTATCCATACGCACAGGAGAAGATGAAATATGATGGTGATTATTCTGCCTGGGATATTTTGGGAAGAATGAAGAAGTCGAACTAAGACAGAGGCCATGAATAGTGAAATTAGATGTCAATAGATACAGCAGTTAGTGGATCTTAGCGTCTCTGCAGTCCTGGCTGCTCTGCAGACTGCCGTATTACCGACTCCACTCATGTCGTTCCCAAACGTTCCCCGGCACACAGGCACTTTTAAAGCCTCCCTCTTAACCCGTCAGCAGCACCTCCACATCTAACTGCCACCGTGACCCAAATAAACCAAAAATCTATTTTGGTTTGCATGCATTCCCCGTGTATTCTTAGTTCTTGATAATCATCACGCACGCTGCTTCCAGGAAAAGCCTCCTCTGATTCCATTAGATGGGCTTTCATTATGGTAATGGTGGATTAGGTGATGGAGGAGATCATGGGGATGTTTTTGTTGTCCTGCAGGAGGGCCTGCGAACTGTAGACTCTAACGTCTGTGTGTGTGTGTGGCTCTGGACATGTCATGGTTCTCTAATCTTTGTTCCAAATGTTCCATGATACAGCTTATAGTTGTATTTATTCTGTGTTAAAAATAAATCAGTTGGTGTCGAGACATGGCGTCTGTTTTTGTGTTTTGAAATAATTGTAATGGCAGGGAGCTCTGACCTCTCAGTGGAATTCATTAATATTCCTAATGGAAGCTCCATTGTCCTGATTGACTGACCTGGTGAGCTTTCACACACACACACACACACACACACACACACACACAGTCAGAGACCAATTCCACTGCTACAATTATCAAATCCCCCCTCCACCTCCACCTCCACCCCGAAGAATAATTAATTCAGTCAAATGCCTTTTGGGTGACAGAGACATGAGCAGTGTCAGATTGTGGATTAGAATAATCCCCCCAGCTGGGTGTGTGGCTCTGTTTGCTACAAAATGAGGAGATTCCAATCAGTCATGGAGACTAATGCGGCTGGGATCTGTGACCTCTGCCCTGTACTAAACAACAACAGGCTGGAGATTGTTGCTGATGCGGTGTTTTGGTTGGATGACAACATGTAGGCTAACTGAAACTCAGTGTTCATCGCTTCACCCCCCCATCCAGTCCAGTATGAAGTGAGGGCATAACTTTTCCTTTGAATTTCATTTATCCTCAAAAGAGGAAGAACAAAACAAATATTATTTGCATTCGTATAAATCTTGGTAATAATTCCAACAAAAATAGGATCGGTTTTCAGGAGGACAATTCCACAAACGCCACTACACAAGTCATCAAACAAAGCAGGAGTCTTTAACCTACATATGTTGTCCCGTGGACCTCCCTCCTTCCTGACTCAGGATCAACCTGTGGGGATGATATGGACACTAACTGTCTCTTCTTGTCAGTCCAGTGGTGGACGGGGTCAGTCTTATGTCCCTGTCTGTCTCCAGCCACGTATTTATTGTTCGGGTATGACAGTGTGGAAAATCCACTCTGACAGAGGGATTAATTTTATTTGGATGGATTAGATTTTTCAATTTTGCTGTCATAGATCATCTGTAATACCTCCAGGAAACAGCAGGGGGCTGCAGCCCCTGCTTGAATAAAGGACAAACAAAGGCTCCAGAAGTGTCGCATTTCAGGAAATTTCAGGAAAAATCCATCAGTCCAAACAGGCTATACGTAATGAAATTCATGTCCCGCATCAAATGTCCAAATTCTTGCAAATAAACCCAAACTTTGCAACATTTGCAAAATTTCCGATTTTGCAATATTCACTCAGTAATGTTGAAATGTTGAGCAGTGACGAAGAGGCGTGTGTGACGGAGCACAGGGATGTGTGCGTCGCGCTCACATCATACAGTGACGTTACTCACATAGCACAGTGACGTTACTCACAGCGTACAGTGACGTTACTCACATAGCACGGTGACGTTACTCACATAGCACGGTGACGTTACTCACAGTGTACGGTGACGTTACTCACAGTGTACGGTGACGTTACTCTCAGTGTACGGTGACGTTACTCACATCGCACAGTGACGTTACTCACATCGCACGGTGACGCCACTCACATCGCATGGTGACGTTACTCATCGCTCACGGGAGTCTGACGTGTTAAAATAACGTAGGGCTCAGGTGGCAACCTCTCCTCTCATGGAAACATGGCCTGGGTTTATGGTCGCGTTATTAGAACCAGGTCACAAACCCCTGACTCACCTCACAGCATCACAAGTTACACCGTAGAGACAGTAAACGCTCTACTTAACAAGCTATTCTGTCAAGTCCCACAATTTTACCACAAAAAAAACCTCGAAAGGCTTCAATATTCTTTGAGTATACCAGCTCTTGTCAGACTGATCCGTCCTTGGCTATCCATCATCGTAGGAGGAAACTAACTTCTTCCATATCTGTGGCAGTGTTTCGCTTTGACTTTTTTTCACCTGAAGAATGAAATGTTCAGCCAAGACAGTGTTTAAGCCGTAGATGTAAAAATGTAAAAGCCTGTGGTTGTGTCTGTTGTCCATCATGTGTCAGGCCTGTAGTAGCGTAGTACTTAACGATCAGCCGCTCAGATCCACGACGGAGCCCTGACATCCTGTCAGCTGGTCTGATGGAGAATGAGTGGTAGAGACAGACTCATACTGTGGACGCTTAGCAACCAAAGGAACAACCTGGATTCTCCCGCGCTCCACCACATCTACAACCTCTCCACGCTCCCCTTCCTCTTTTTTCATCCACATGTTGTTCTTACGGACGCAGCTTGGATTTCCCAACACTTTAAATTTGAGGTTATCAAAAGATGACACACCCACTTGAGTGAGCTGCTGTTCTTCCCAGCAGCCATCACTGTCTGGATTCCTTGGAGGAGACATCCAAGAAACACAAATATTGTTTTCCCTTCTCAGGCTCTATTTTGACTCATTGACTTTACTTCTTCTCTGAGCTTCGCTATCTTTTTTAACAACACACAAATGCAAGAAAAAATTCCCATCCAAGAAATCAACATGCCAATACAGCTTACATCAGGAGTGTCAAACATATGGCCTGTGGCCCCGTGGCGGCGAAAAGATTCGATCCGGTCCGCTGATTGATTTTGAAAAGGTTGAAAATTACAGATGTCTTTGCTATAAAATATGCTGCTATTCTTGAATTATCCACTGGGGGCTGCGCTGTCCTAAAAAGAGAACCTAACAGGACAAGAGCCCGCTCAAAGCATTACAAATGTGGAAAAAGTGAACTTCAATCAGTTCGCAAGTAGAATTTTGACCATGCTGTTAAAATGGTAAATCAAGGCATTTAAAGTGGATTAAAAAACATTTTTGGTTTGTATTTTTCCTGACATAATGAGTTTGACACCCTGTGCTACATCGTCTCCTAGCCTCTGTCTCCTAAAACTCATTCACAGCTCATTCTGGAGTTGACTAAGATCCTTGGTTTGTTCGATTTCGCTCCTTAGTCCAGCGCCAGGCCATGAGGTTGAACACCCTGGTGGGGCAGCTTGGCTTAGGGAGTAAGGGTGATCACCTAGTGATCGAAGGGTTGCCGGTTCGATCCTCTGCTCCCCCATGTCCCCCCCTGAGTGAGACCCTAACCCCAAATTGTTCCTGACAAGCAAGTGGGCCTTGTGTAGTAACCTCGGCTGTCTGTATGAATGGGTGAATGTGTGTATGAATGGGTGAATTTGTGTGTGAATGGGTGAATGTGTGTGTGAATGGATGAATGTGTGTGTGAATGGGTGAATGTGAGGCAAACATTGTAAAGACCTTTGGATAAAAGAGCTGTAGAAATGCAGTCGATTTATAGTAGACATGAACCTAACTTTATTTAGCCCCTCCCTTCGGTGACCTGCATGGGGGCAGGGCTGTAACCTCGTCCTGGATTCTCTCCTCAGGACTTAGTTGGATTGTGTTTTTCTTATGCTTTTCATAACATTTCTCCAAGTTGGTGATTCATTTTGTCAGCTTCCTACCTCCTGTTGTCTGCTGGATGTGAGACTATCCTGGACCCTGATCTGACCTCCTTTAAAAGTGATCCTCTGTTGCAGTTCAGAGTGAACATCTCTGCCAAAGATGATGCCAAAGACTTTGATGAACTTTCAGAAAGATCCAACCTCTTTTTCTGTTTTCTCAAGATCAGCCATTCTACTGCTTTCCCTGGACCCAGACCAAAGGAGGCTCACCTCCTGGAGCCCTGGAAGCATGAACTCCAGATGAGTTGGACCAGTGGGATCACATATTAGATGTGGTTGATCCATCCTCCAGCCCAAAAGAGTGTGAGGTTCATGACTGGACTGCCAGGTGAGGGGAATCTGTGATAATGTGGCCCCACCTGCAGCAGCTGATAACAAACACCTTCAAAGATGCTCCTGACAGAGACGGGGAGCCCAACCAGCTTACATCTGAATCAGGGATGTTACCCAGAACTCTGCCCCATCAACACATCCACAAACCCAGGTCCAAGCCTCCACCCCCTCATCCTGCTGAGGTTGCAGCAGGCTTCTCCCCTCCTTCACATCGTAGCTGGTTCAACGTTAAACCTGACAGGATCAGGTTGGGGGCTCGTCCTGAATGTTTTGGGTACTCTGTGTATCTTACCTGAGAGAGGATCGGGATACCTGGGCTCCCTCCCTGATTTGATTTATCTTTGTTGGGTTTTTTTGTAGTTAGGTGGGAGAACTATGTCCTGTGTTTTTTCTTGTTGTTTATTTTTAATTCTATCATGTGCATTCTTTTGTCACCACCGTTGATTGTTGCACAGCACAGGCCGGTGCATCTTTCACCCTCTCTCCTATTCTGGGTACGTACTATGTCTGTGCCAAAAACGCTGCTCTGAGTTCTATTTGTGCCTCATTCCTGAGCATAGGGGACTTTTTGAGCACAGACTTCCTGGCATACATTTTGTGTTCTTTTACTCTTCATGGTTCATCTCACTGTGCACAGTATGTGTTCCTGTGGTTCCTGGGGACCTTTGAACAGGACCTCTAACCCTAACATGACATTTGGTAACCTGTTGTGTTTACCATGATGATGATGATCCAGCCTTCCTCATGCATCCATCTGTGTTTTCTATTCCAATACTTCCATAGGTTGAAGTTCAGTATTCTTTGATGGGGATTGTCTCCTGAGTAGGTGGATGAAGAGTAAATCCAATCAGACAAACAGGTCTGAAGATCGTACCATGACCATCCTCGCCTCCCTCCACTCGTATTATCTCCCAGGTTGGAATCCATGAAAGAGATTCTAATTCCACAGAACCTGTCCATCATGTCCATGCTCGAGTTATCTCAGAATGAAGAATCAAGACATGAGATTGTCTTTGGAAAAAACCTTTTAATGACCTATACTGAAATACAAGTAACAATCCTTGGGTTTATTATGGCAAAAAATATTCTTTAAGAGAGACGGGAGAAAGAATAAAATGAGGTTCAGTATGTGTCCTGGATGTGCAAGCAAAACTCCATGCAGTGGGGCGGGTCAAGGAACCCAGGGCCACCCGGAGAACAGGAGCGAAGCACTTTGTAAGTGGGGAGTTGGCTGTGGAGAGCGGACAGCAGGCGGGATGGCGTCGCAGTCTCAGCAAGGCTGGATCCAGGCCATCAGGAGAATCTGAGAGGCTGATGAACCTCTGGCACGCACCATAACTTTGTGTCCCTGTGTGTGTGTGTGTGTGTGTGTTGCACATGTGCCAAATTAACACATATTTTGCTCCAATGTGCTCAGACCATCAAGAAAAAAAAAGCGAGGAAGAAGAAGAAAGTGAAGGAACATGTTTATGCATGTGGAGATGAGTCGGGTCATGCACATATGTAAAATGCATGTCTTTTAATGCGGCGCATCTGTCTGACTCATCGTCCTTCACTTTCCATCAGCTCTAATGCGTCTCTGTCTGCTCCGCTCTCCGTCCTCGGCTCTATCTCGGACAGACTGAGAGGCAGCCTCGCTAACGGCCCTTGATTGCAGAGGCTCGTGGGTAATAATGGTGGAGGCCGGGTTAATCAGCAGAAAGAAACAAAGGAACCACACGAGATGCCAATAAATGCAGCCTGTGCCAGGAGTGACGCTTTAGAAATTTCCAACAATCGTCCACTATTTATCTGCTCTAAGTGTTTTCTCTCTGTCAGAATAGCTTACCATATTACCATGGTAATCCTCAATTACTGGCACAAGCTGCACTTTATGTGTGAGCTGACAGTGACACACACACACACACACACACACACAGGCACAGGCACAGGGAAGTGAGGTGTGCTATTTATTCATGGTTGTGTGGAGAAGAGAGCCAATTAGTGAGCATCCAGATGCTGTTTAGCTAATCCCTGCTCTGGAGCTACATAGCAAACACACACACACACAAACACACACACTTATTCTCACACACAGGCATGTCTATTAATGTGAGCAAACAAGCATTCACGGAGTAAGATTTATACACATGCATGTAAACACCTCCTGGAGTCATGTGATGTATACAAAAATAAACACTTATCCCTACACACACACACACACACACACGCACATGAGAATGTATTCATTACAACTGTGACACCCAAGTCTTAATTGGGCCGCTCACACACTCTCAACAAGTTTGACTTCTTCAAGTCCATGTCCACGAAGTTTTGGGCTCAGCAAACAACTGACTCATTTCCATAAAATATGATCACCGCTGGAAGCGTGCGTTGACCGGCGAGGCCCTGGTAATCTCACAATGTGTGGGTTTTATGAAAATTTGTCGTACTGCCACAACAAGATCAAGCGGAACAGATGGTATGCTAATTCGGGCTGGCCGTCAGTTATCATGATTGACGGGGTCTTTCAAAATGACTGCGTGGCCAATGCAAAGCAGCCTGCAGCACATAATGTGTGCTGAGAGAACGGAGCGCCGGAGGGCCCGGGGGTGGGGCTACGCCGGGATTTTCACCGGCTCCGTCTCACAGGGATCCACTGCACAGTCTTCGACATCAGTCAGACTGGGCTGAGGTCTGCGGGTCACATGGGGTATCAAGATGTTCAACAGAGAAAATGATCTGAAGTTATTCAGACTTTGGAGATAAAAAGTTGATATGAAAGCTGCTGTATAAGAACGGAGGATTACAGCCCAGAGAGGATGAGACAGTGAGACAGTCTGATGATGTTTGTTTCCTCAGGTCATCCAGGAATGTGGATTACAGGAGTGGGATCCAGTGCTAGAACACACACACACACACACACACACACACACAGCGAGCGGCTCCTCGTGTTTGGCCTTCTCTATAAATATTCTGGATAATCATGACTCCAATCAATAACGGCACAGTGTGCACAGCCAGAATGGCTACGAAAACACAGCAGACACGCAGAACGCTGACAGGAAATCACGAGCGTAGCAACACGGGACGACAAAGGAAGTCTAAATACCTCCACCGCGTCAGTCAAAACCAATCACAGGGCTGACTCTCATTTCAAATGAGTGAAGGTTTTTCTGCTGATTTGCGATGAAGACGATGAGTGCAGTGAGGTTTCAATCATGGCTGATTTCATCTTGTTGTGATCAAACTTTGTTATGCAGAACAAGAAGAGGAATATATAGATAAAATAAGGAAACTTTGATGCGTCTGCAGCAGACAGGCGCAGGGTGTTTGTAATGCACACCGTCCATTATGCACCAACATGAATTCAGGCGCTCGGTAATCCACTTTACCGGATCACCAGAGGACACAATGCTCATCATGTCTAATTGGTCTGGAATGTAATCCATTGCCGTTTAGCCAGCAGTTTGCTCACTTTGAATTTAAGTTGAAATACAATATTGTATCTCAAAATAATGAGTTGCCGGCTCGAAATAACAACTTGAAAAAAAATCAGCTTGAAAGAAAGCTCGCTCATTACCAGGTCGGCATCAGAGTTGGTGTTCTCTCTCTCTGTGTGTGTGTGAGTCAGGTCAAACACATTTTGGGTCGGTTTGATGTTTGTCAGGTTGGATCTTTATGTTTTGAAATTAGTTTTGCCGGTCTGTTTGGAGTGGGCGTGGTGGGCCTCACCAGCACCAATGATGAAGCATCATATAGAGAGGAAGAGGAGAAACAGGAGAGCTGTCTCTACGTGGACCAAACATGGGTGACATCAGTTCCGTGGAGAGGACCAGGACCACCACCAACAACACAAAACCTCCACTTCCTGTGGCGACTGAAGAGAGCCCGCCTATCACCATCCGTCTTCATCCCCTTCCACAGAGGAACAGTGGAGAGCATCCTGGACGGCTGCTTCACTACTCGGTTGGGAACTGCAAAGCATCGAAACGCAAGACACGGCCACTCATAGTGAGGACAGCCAAGAAGACCGTAGGGGTCTCTGTCCCCGCCATCCAAGACGTCTTTAAGAGGCGCTGGGAACGTTCCAGTGGTTTCTGTCCAGGTGTCTCTCTGTCTCTGTCTCTGTCTCTGTGTCTGTGTCTGTCTGTAGAAGGGTCCAGTCTACCTGATGAGATGCAGCGGTCACAACCAGACCACCCACCACTGTTACACAGCCTCAGGTTTATCTGAACCACCTCCCGGCGTTGTAAGGCTTTACAGTAACACTGATATGGTTTATGTCACTTCCAGTCTAAATACGGTGTTTACATGATGTTTGAAAAATAAAAAGATAAAGATTGAATGCCTTAATCATGTTTAGTGAAAGTTTGATGTGTAAAACCTGTGTGTGAGTAAATGTAAATCTCAGGCCGTAGCATGATGAAGATCTGGACCCTGAGCCGTCCGACAGCTTCATCTTCAGGCGTTGATGGATGCTGGCCTGTGTTAGGTACGGTGTTGTAACATACATCCTGTGTTCCCGTCTTTATCGTCCTCTCCTGCAGCACTAAAATCCGTTCAGCAGCTCCTCACCACACTCAGCACCGGAGCTCTCTATTTTATGGTTGCCTCAGTGTGTGTGTGCGTCTGTGTGTGTTAATTCCCCTGTAACTACTTTGCCCCAGTCACTGTAAGTGTTTCAGACAGCAATGTCAGCCAGCCTGCTCTCCCAAACCAAACTATTACCTGAGAGTTTATCGCATCCATTTCTTACTGAAACCCTGTAATCCTCCAGCTCGCTGTACTCCACAGTGGCCCCCATGGTCTGATAAAAACACAACCCAAAACAATGTCTGACTCGGTCTGAGTGTGGGTGTAGGTGTCTGTGTGTGGCTGTGTGGGTGGAAGTGTGCGTGTGTGTGTGTTTGTGTGTGTGTGTGTGTATGTGTAGTAGTGTTAATGCCTCTTCCACTCACACTTGTTGGTGAATCAGGAATGCAGTGCTGAGCCCATCACCATGGGGGAAAGATTCCAGAGCAGGTCTCTCTGCTAGACACACACACACACACACACACACACAAAGGCATTTAAATGCATACACAGATGCGAAGACACACAGGTGACTCTATAACATCACAGGTAAACAGATGAACACACTGCCTCTGAGGTGCATGGATGCTAACACACACACACACACACACACACTCCTGCTGTGCTCCAGTCTGCTCTCAGGTGGTAATTATGTGAATGCTGCACTGTCTCTCTGATGCATCCTGGGGATTATTTAAATGGTCAAATGAAGTGATGTAGCACAGACCAAGGAGGCTCATGGGAGGCTGAAGAATGGAACCACTGTGATAATGTGTGTGTACAACTGTGTAATGTGTGTGTCCCCGTACGCTCGGCGGTTTAAAGTGCCATCATTCCTGCGAAACAAGCAGAGGAGAACGTGTTTGTGTCCTGAGGTCCCCTGAGAGTCTCTACTGTGTTTTCTCTGCCAAACAGCTTCCTGTGTTGGTTTGTTCCTCTGCTCAGCTGAATGATGACACACAACCAGAGGTGAAACCATTACAGCACATCTGTCTATGTGTGCGTGTGCGCGTGTGTAAGAAAATACAGCACATCATTTAAGTCAAAGTAAATACCAGAGTGAGGAACAAAAGGCTTCCATTTACGTGGCATCATGACAAGGACTGCAGAGAGTCGCTGCTGGATGGAAACCAACAGGGACCCTCCATCAGAGTGATGTCATCGCATCGCATCACATCCACGCAGCGGGTTTTTACATTGGACAAAGATCACAGTAAATCTAGGACCAACTTCTCCTCAATTCATAAGATCTTGATTATATTAAATAAATAAATAAAGAACTTTATGAAAATAAAACGTAGTAGAACGCCGTGTGGTTACCTGAATATGAAGGGTCGGATCTGTTGTGTTGCTCGGAGGAGGGAGCGGATCAGAGATGTCAGATCTGAGACCCAGAGGTCACCGTGGATCAGAGGAGAGTGATGATGCTAGAGTTTCATCAGATGATGTGATTTAAATTGTTTAATCTACGCTAAGAGGCCATCTGAGGAGAAGAGGCTGCAGTGATCTCAGTACGTCCCTGCACCGTGGATCCACAGATGTTATCATCAGATTACCATCCTGGGATTAGATTCTGGTCCTGTGTTTGCTGGATACTTCTTCCAGTGTGTCTAGATCTGGTCACACACCCAGACCTCCACACTGTTTTTATCCATCCGACCTCAGACGGAGGGGACATCTTTTCCCCATCGTGAACAGCTGACATGACAACAGTAACTTTTTTATCTAATTGTGCTCGTCTTCCTGCTTACATCACTGTGCAATAACAGCAGTAATAACTGTCCCACTGTTAACTCCTCATACTGCTGTATAAAATATATGTATTTTGAGTATCCCCTCCCCTCTCCTCTCCTCTCCTCTCCTCTCCCCTTTCCTCTACCCTCCTCTCTCCTCTCCTCTCATCTCCTCTCCTCTCCTCCCCTCCCCTTCATTCCCCTCTCCTCCCAGATATAAAGACGCGTGACTTCTTCTTTGTGTCTGTGTTGTTTCATGATGTTGTTGTTGTTCTGTGTGTGATGAGTAAACAGAGAGATGATTGGCAGCCCGTTTGTTGACAGTACAGTTAGGCAGTGATTGATTTTACAGTCAGGTCAGGTGTAAAAGCCCACGGATCCATACAAGCTCTGACTGCTGTGGATGAAAAGAGTCTCTGCCTTCAGGCGTCCTGTCTGTCTCTCCTCAGCTCCATCATTTATCTATCATCACTCTTTGTCTCTAGAGGAGCTCTAATTACTCCCGCCTCCTTTTTTCCTTCCACGCTGAGTTTTCCTTGTGTTCCTTTGTGCCGCGTGTGGACCTCTTTGTTGTGTGGGCCTGCAAAGACCTCTCAGACGTTGATAGATGATATTTGGCCTGTACACATAAACTTGACTACATTTTCCGGTACGGTTCAGGTTCTTGGCTTGTTCGGGCCGGATGGCTCAGGGTCCTGCCTCATCTGGACTGACTCATTCAGAGGTACACATCAATAAAATATCTGTAAAAATCAGTTTAATTAGGTATGAATGTAAAACAAGTACTAAACATAAATGAATGAAGCGTAAAAGTATTAAATCAATGTATCAAACAAAAATGAAAAATGAAGATGGAGAGGAGAGCGTTAAATAATGAATAAAAATATAGAATTAATCTATAAATCAATAAATGGAGTTCATCATGGCCGACTTTTGAAGATGTAGGGTACATCCAAACAGACAGACAGATCATGTGACATGATAACATAACATAGGACAGAGCATCGACTTTCAAAACTTTATTCAATCTGTATTCATAACAAGAATAGAAAAGTCCTGAAGCTTCTCTATCAGCTGACGCAGCAAACGCCCCCTAAGTTCAGCACCAAAAAACCCAAACGATATTTATTTTATCACTGAAATGTAAGTATTTTATTGTTATGATGACCATCTGAGTGCTATCAGATCCATGAGCTACCTGGTGAATGTTCTTCTCATTTCATGAAGAGTTGTACAGTTTTATCTTTTTCTTCAGTTTGTTTGAATGATTTCTCTGCATCTGTTCCACCTTTGGTGCTCATCTCCACCCTCATATTATCACTGAGCTCCTGGGTTCTGACATTGTGGTAAACTGCTAACAGTTGGTCTGAACCCACTTCACAGCTTATCGTGTTGTCCTTTCTGTCCATGGTGGATGGTGTGTGGACCTGTTGCTTGTGATTGCAGCAGAAGTAATGGACAGATAGTGAAAGTGATTAGAGCTGAGGCTCCTCCTCAGGGATGAGGGCTGTGACCTGTAACGTGAGACGGACAGCTGTATTCTTACATTCTCTTCTTTTAGATGGTTTGTGGACATCACTGCACTCAGGATGTCTTATTAAATATGTGACCTGTAAGAAATGGTCATTGATTGTATTTCTATGTATGAATAGTATGAGATTAAAGTGTTTACGTAGCAGCAAAAGGTGCAGCCTTGTTGGTGACTGAGCAGCTGATTTTATTCATTAATAAGATGGCTTCGCTAAATGTCAGCTGTTGTTAAAATCTACAAAGTGTTGAGAGTGTTTAGACTTTGAGTTTCTAATAATGAGCGTCAAGATTCCAGCAGCAACAGAGAAGTTCCAGACCTCCTTCAGTGAGGTGGGGGGTTGGGGCCAGCATTTAACCTTTGACATGCCCACCTTGCATCAGGCGTCTCCTCGGATCTCCTGCTCCTGTTACGAGGTTGCTCGGCGTCACACGTCGGCCACGTTGGTGTCGTGCGAGTCGTGAGCGCCTCGTGTATATTCTTAGCAGCATCCTCTCGTCGAGCTGAGCCGTATTTGGCCTGAGCGTCCACGTCTCAGCCCCAGGACACAGCTGATACTGTCAACCGCAGTTTGACTCCCGCTGGGCCAAAGGACTAATCTGTGTCGCTTTGATTCCCACTGCTCCACAGGGGAGCAGAGCTTGAGCCTCAGCAGACTTGGCGTACGCCGACAGGATCTCCATGCCAACCAACAGCTGTAGCAGGAGGCCACATCAGACGTGAAGATGGAGAAATGTTTCAGACAGAACTGGGTCAGGAGTCAGTGAGATTCAAATGAAGGCCGCCATCAGGAGCAGATAAAACATCAGGACAGGGACGGGGACATCCCATAATAAGAAGGGGGTAAAATAGGAGGGATGAAGATGAAACCTGTACCATGTGATGTCACACCTGCACCCACTGCTATTTAAAGTCCTTCTGTGTGTTTGAAAGACTTTTATTGTAACATTTTTAACTTTTGTTTTCTGTGATTGATTTTAAAAATGTTGATGTTTTATTTTATAGTGGAGCTTTTCAGTTTTTTTTTTTACTTTGAAGATAAAACTAAGGTAAATAATAGTGCATTCCTGAGCCAAGGCCAAACAGGGCTCCGGGGGCTCCACCTTTCAGGGGTTGAAGGTCACTGCTTGGACTAGCAACATGTCTGCATGGACCCTGGGTGGTATCAGGGTTCTTTCTGATCTTTTTATTCTTCCAGGGGGAAAGATGATTGTTGTGTCATGTCTTAACCTTAAACTGGGAATTCAGTGATAAACGCTGCTCCTCTTCTTCAGTGAAGATGACTGCAGAGTGCGTGTTATGATGAAGGTCTGAGTATTGAACCACGCTCTGTACTCAGAGTTTCCAACTCACTGCTGCGTTATGAGGGAAACTGAAGAAAAAAGACTCCAGTTAGTCGTGATTTTCAGCGTCCAGTCAGATTAAAGCGACTAAACTTTTTGACTTTGTAAATTTTCACTCAAGTGACAATAAACATCCGTGTGTCGGTGGACATCAAGCACACCACCTACTGACCAGACAGGAAATCCAGTCAGAGCAATCCTGATGTGGTTTTTGTGTGGTGAAGGGTTTGGACTGGACTGGACTGGACCGGACTAGACTGGATTGGACTGGAATGGACTGGACTGCGAGTCAAAGTTTTTATAACTTTTTATTGTAATTTGAGGCACATATGGGCTCCACCTCCCTACAGCAGTCTGAACATGAGGCTGGGTCTACAGGAAACCATGGACCGATACAAGATACAGACAGACAGACAGACAGACGGACGGACGGAGAGACAGACGGACAGACAGACGGACGGACGGACGGACAGACAGACGGATGGATAGACAGACAGACAGACAGACCGATGGACCGACAGCCAGATAGATAGACGGACGAATGGACAGACAGACAGACCAACAGACAGACAGACAGGTAGAAAGACAGACAGATTAAATGACTAGATGACAGACAGATAGACAGAGAGATAGACAGACCGCACTCAGGGGTACGTTTCCTGTTTCCACGGCTACGCTCCATACGTACTCTACTTCAGGTTGTGTATGTCAAAAATGTTTGGCTGTGTGTTTGTACTTCTCGTCTTCCTTCATCATCACCATCATCATCACTATCATCATCATCATTTTCCAGCTAGCCACTTTCACCTCACTTATAATTACTGTCACAATAAAGTATTCAAGAAGCCATGTAATGGAACTCTACGTCCCCCCCCTCCTCCCTGAATCTCCCCTGTGGTGCAACCAAATACAATCATGACAACATCCACT